>CALSCR010002546.1:0-35875 GCA_943704495.1 Pigoraptor chileana
AGAGAGCAACTTGTCAGAGGTCATACAGGATACGCATTGGATACGTTGACTGGGGTGGGGGCTATGTGTAAATGGAAAGGGCTATGGGGTCGACATTACGGAACGCAGTGGAGTGATGTTGACCCCATAGTCCTTCCTTACACACAAGATCGTCAGCGGCGACTCTTCCATGGCGGGCACAGTTTGAATTGGTGCGTGTGGAGTCCACAAAGTGAGGCGACCAACCGACGCAGCGACCTCCCTCCTTCTTGCACGAAGCCATGGTCCCCCCCGCGGGCATGCCGGGCGCAGCGGGTGAGACGCTCGCCGTTGCCGTTGCTGCGGCGGGCGGGGTCATCGCGGTCGGTGGCGGGGCGGGGGATGCGCCGGTGCCTGCCACGGCCCGTGCTGAGCTGCCACCATCCCTATCGGTGACCGCGGCGAGTGCGAGCATTGGTCGAAATTCAATTCCCGCCATATTTGTGCCGCCGCTCAATTTTGCAATGGTTGCACCGGGGGTGTATCGGTCAGGATATCCGAACAAGAAAAACTTTCCCTTTCTCAAACGACTGGGGCTCAAGTCGCTGCTGTGGGTGTTGTGCGCACTTTATGTATTCGGTATCATAATTATTTATTCACAGTTGCGTAGGATGTGTATAGATTCGTTCGCGTGCATGTGTATTTGACGAGTGTCATGATTGTGTGCTGCGCGCGACACGTGCCCAAGCACTATCCACCCTCCGCATGCACTACAGCTGCTGTTCCGCCGGTCATCCCGGTGACGCTGCCTTGTGCTTAGGGTGCTTGCTTCGGTCGCCCGCCATAACTCATTGTACTCTCTGTGCAATCTCACGCGGTGCGCAGATACCTCTGTCCCGAGCCTTATGCGGAAAACAACGTCGGCTTCCTTACCGAAAACGGCATTGGTCTGTTTCACTTTGGTATATTTGGCAACAAGGAGCCGTTTGTGGAGATACCAGACCGGGTCATTCGCCAGGCCCTCGCTGTGCTCCTGGACCGCCGAAACCACCCCATCCTCATACACTGCAACAAGGGCAAGGTGCGCGCGTGTGTGTGTGTGCGTGTACATGAGCACATGTGTGTGCGTACGTGTGTGTGTGCATAAGTACATGTGTGTGTACTGTATATATATGTGTGTGTTGTGTGAATGTGTGTATGTGCGTGCAATTTTTCGCATGCCTTTCATTCTCTTCAAATAGTGTCTGGTTTTCGTCCTTTGTTAGTCTATGGCGTAGCCGCTATTCCCAAACATAGATGCACACGCGCGCACACATGTATCGATTGGGGGGTGGAGATGGGTCGATGGGCAGCGCTTCTCTGGGCCTTGGTTTGATCTCTCCAATGTCATCCTCCCCGCTAACTCTCTTTTCCCCGTACCCGTCTGCTGCACGCACGCACGCACGCACGCATGCAGCATCGCACGGGCTGTCTCGTGGGCTGCCTGCGCAAGGTCCAGCGGTGGTCAATGACGTCCGTCTTTGACGAATACCATCGGTTTGCGGGCACAAAAGGCCGCATTTTGGACCAACAATTCATCGAGCTGTTTGATGTTGCCGCGGCAGCAGTCACGTGCAGCACTATGCACGATGCCAGACAGCGGCCTTCGTGGCTATGAGCTGTGGTCGCACGTGATTTGTGCCTTTGTGTGTGTGCTGTGCTCTCACGCGTCAGAATGTGTGTGTTTTCGTTTCTGCTTTGTTGCGTTGCGCTGCGTCGTGCGTGCGTGCTTGTGTGTTGTGTCTGTGTTACCAGTCTGTACATGCCTATTCCAGCCGCTATTGCGTTTGGTCTGCGTCCGGCATAAACAGATGATATGTTGATTGGGAGATGATTGGGGGCATGGCGGGCAGTTGATACAGGATGTTCATTGTGTGTTGATTTGGCTGATTGATTGCGGCCTAATAATAGTCGCGTTCATCGCTTGGCAACGGGAGCATCAAACATGAACCTGCGACATACAATGAGAGAATGTGCGGTCAGAGACAGTATTTGGAGCAGGCGTGCACTCAGCGGAGCTGCAAGCAGAACACTGCAAAGCCAACAGAGACGCCGTGGGTGACGAGCAGACACACAGTGAACATCTCGCTCATAGTTGTGAACGCACACACAGCGCGTAGACACACACGTGGACGCACACACAGCGCGTAGACACACACGTGGACGCACATGCATACAGCAAACACCCACCACTGCGAGCGGCACTTTGCTGCCTCCGCGCGCACAATGCGCTTTGTGTCGTCAACCGCCGCAGCCAATCCGCGGGTCACTGCGTGCTTAAGGGGAAGAATCACGTGGCTTGGCAAGGACGTCGCCGCTCCAAGACACTCGAGCGCCGCCACGCGCACGTGCTGTGTGTGGAGATGTGCGAGGGCAGAAGAAAAGATTATTGGGGATTGAGGCGGGAGCTGGAACGCGCACAAAGTGGAAGGGGGTCCGAATGGCACCGAGTTCACCCTGCACATTCAACATAAACAGATTGGGCGCTGTATGCCAACGGGATCGCACAGACACTGATTTTCCTTCCGAAAGACAGGGCCAACACAGGAATTCGCACACGCAAGTGTAAACACGGCGAAAGAGAGTTTTCAGCAGTGAAACGCCCAAATAAGCATAGATTCACAGTACACAAACGAGAATCCTAACATGAACTTATGATATGCCCATACAGCCATCCACAACACACAAAAGAAAATCCTAACATGGCCTTATGATATGCTCATACAGCCATCGACTCCACAATGGGCATTGCCCCACAAGCGCCATGCACGGCCTGTCGTCAGGGCGCCACGGAGGCAGCCCTTCCAACACGTGGCCGCGCATGGAGCAGCCACACTTTTCAGGCGCTGACTTCAACCCATCGTTGGAACACAGAGACCTAAACCCCCACTGATACCCAATGCCGCACTAGGCGGGGATCGAACCGGCTCCTTCCCAGTGAAGCGCGAGAGCATAACCACTCGGCCACGGGTGGGTTGTTGGCCCGACACACAAAAAAGAGAGAGAGAGACCTTCAGTACTCAAAATGCCTGAGGCATAAGCCCATCCACTCCAAAAAAGAGAGAGAAAGACATAAGTTGGAGAGAGCGGCACATTGAACGAAAGGATGAGCGCACCATGGAATCAGCATCACGTGCCCTTGCGAGAAGCAAGGGGATGATCGTCGCTGCGTGGGCGGCAACAACGTCGGGTGCATCGAATACGAGCGCGTAGAAAGTTTTGACGGTTGCGAGGCGCAGCTGTGCGCTCTCGTGGGACATCGATCGCACGAGAAGGGGAACGAGCTGCGCAGGTGTGGGGAAATCATTGATGCACATACCGGGACACGCAGACATGGAGCATTCACTCACATCAGTGCCTGTGGTGCTGTGCCTACGGACTCCACAGTGATAACAGCGGATGCTGGCGGATTGGGAAGGAAGCAACATCGACATGCATTTTTAAGTCACGTGTGCATACCGGTGGAAGCTCCCCGAGAAGGACTTGCTTTGGAACATTTTGAAGGAGATGTGACAGCGCCGTGAGGAAATTGCCCTTGACACCTGCCCAGTGCACGCACGCACATGCACATGATCGCAGGGGTATGTCGTTGAGTCATTGTGAAGAAATGGAGGCACAGTCGAACGCGCAAAAAGACAGAACGAAACCGAAGCAGGCAATAACAACAGCAACAACAGTCACAACAGTAACAAAACCGACATCAGAGCACTAGGACAAACATGAACATACACCCCGGGTGCATCACGCACCGTCCGCCGCAGAGGTGTATCCCGACACAAGACGCTTCAAATGCTGCAAGAAGAATCGCTGCCGATAGAGCATCTGCAGAGACAAGCGCACATCGTCCCGTCAGCACAGGAGCACGTGACTGGCATGACGAGCAGGCGGGGGATGGGTCAGAGGAGGGGTAAGTCACCCACCCGGATGTTTGCGTGCGTCTGTTTGTTCAAAAGGTCCTCGGCGTCGCCCATCACAACGCCAAATCCATCCGCCGCAACTGCGCCAGCGGCGGGATGCAGCAGCGCAGAGAAGAGAGCGTCTGTTGCTGACGATGCAAGCGCGTGCGACCGCATCTCAAGAGCCTTGGTCAGCTGCGCACAGGCACAGGACACAACAGCATGCAGGAGGGACGTTGGAAGTTAAGAGGTGAGGCAAACCTCTTTCCATTGGTGCACTGGACGCACGCTCATCACACACGCACACATGCATACATGCGCAACGACACATATACACTCACATACACACATATGTTATACATACATACATACACGCACATGCATGTACACACACATACGCACCCAGACAAGAGGGATAATCGCTCGGCGCGCCTCATCCGCAGTGCCCTGGTGGAGAATGCGTACAATCGAATCGAGCGATGCCGACGCTGACGTCCAAGCCTCGGCATCGCCATCTGCACAAGAGGAGCAATTGCAGAATAGCATAATAAAACTCACGTGAGTGCTGCGGACACCACACCGCAACGGTGTGCTTGAAACGAAAAGGATGGGTAGACGACAGCACACGCACCAGCAACGCCGAGTTTGTTCACAAGGGCGGCGGCGCATTTTGCCGCGGCCACCGCAGGAGGTCCCTCAAGCGCTGTCGCCAGATCGCACGCGCGCAGGATGATTACCGCCACATTCGCAATGGGTGTCTGTTTGCATGATTGGAGGAGCGGTTTTCGAGCGTGCGGGGGCGGGAAATGAGTTGGGTTCACATTGCACACATTGAACCGAACGTAAACGCGTGGCATTCTTAGCCTTCATATCACACTCATCTTTACACCGCAATGACACGCCACTCACATCAGTGCGGACGACCCCAACAATTGCAGAGAAGACGGGAATGGCGCGTGCGTGCGTCTTGTTTGCGTTTGGCTGTCAAGGCATGGCAATCGGCAGGCAGTCAGAAAAACATGCGCTACACACACACACACACACACACACACACACACACACACACACACACACACACACACACACACACACACACACACATACGTGTTGCCAGTGCTCGGTCACAGACAGATTGTGATCAAAGCCATCATTCCAGCGATGCGGGGTGACGCAATCCTAACCCTAGCACATCACAACCCTAGCACAGCTCTATCCCGTTCCTCACCGAGAGGGGGGCGAAATGAGGCACAGTCTTCCCGTCCACGAAGATGTCCAGGGCGTGCGACACGAGACGCATCTGGCTCTCACGTGATGCCGCGCACGTGATTTCGGCACAAAGCCGCGCAGTTTCCATGATGGGGGTTTCGCCACCGGCAGCCACGAGGGCACACGCGCGCATCGCCAGCGGACAGACCACATGATCCGCGAGGTACTCGACTGCATCCGGGGCGGCGGCATTGGCGCGGGCGATAGCAGCAAGGCACTCGATGGAAGTTCGCGCAAGTGCATACGGGGTGTGCGCATCCGAGAGGGCCTCTAGAAGAGCGGGGACGACCGCGGCGCACATGTCCGCGCCGCGTGCAATCGACGCCACCGCATGCATTGGCCGCTGCGACGCCTCGTCTGCCCCGGATGCGCGCACGCGGGCGAGCATGATGGGCACCGCCGCCTGCATCACGTGGCGCGGCCGCCGGGTGGCAAGAAAGCAGAGCGCACTCAGGCTCTCCTTGCGCACGGACGCATCGCCGTCGTCCAAACAAAGCAGCGTGAGCTCCGCGAGAGCGGCGTCAGCGTTCACCGCATTCGAATCAGAGATCTCCTGCGACGCGATTGCGTGTGCGTGTGTGCGTGTGTGCGTGTGTGTGTGTGTGTGTGTGTGTGTGTGTGTGTGTGTGTGTGTGTGTGTGTGTGAGTGTGTGTGTGTGCGTGTGCGCGCGTGTGTCCGTGTGCGTGTGCGTGCACATGTGCAGGTGCAATGGGGGGCATTACGACTATGGACATAGAACGGGTTGCCATTAACCCTGCGCACATAAGCAGCACGGCCATCTCTGAAGTGAGGCGCGGATGGACAGCTGGCAGTCACTTGTGTGTTGCGCAGCGAACGGAGGCATTGTTGTTTGTTTGTTGCGTGTTCATCGGCACCCACCACTGCAATGATTCCGGCGACAGATGCGCGTCGCACGGCGGGAGCGTCGCTGTGAAGGAGCGACAGAAGGAGAGGCATAATGGACGCCGCGTGGAGGGCAGCCGGGTGTGTCTCTGCGGCTGTGGCTGCGGTGGGTGCAGTTCGTGGATGTGGAAGGGTCAGCAAAGGAATGAGGAATTTAGGCATACCACCACACGAACACATATGGCACGCCGTTTGTGCATGACGCAATACTGCAAAGTAAACAAAAGAGCAGAACGTTTCGGGCAATTCAAAAGAAATACATACAATCACACATCACACATACCCACCACACACACCATACACACATCACCACAAAAACAGCGAAAGTCAAACTGCAAAGGCAGAAAAGCCTGCGCACTTGCGTCACGTGAGCCCACCCTTTGCATCCTTTCCTGCTATGAGCATTGTCACAAGCAGATCGACCGCCGCAGACTGCGCTCCCCCGGATGACGGTGCGGAGGATATGACAGAAACGACCACGGGGATCGCCGTCGCATAGACAAGGGTGCTGGGGAGTGTGAAAGGAGGAGAGGGCAAAGAGAGGGCAAAGAGAGAGGGCGGGGGAGGGGGAAAGAGAGAGGGGGAAGGCATGTTCAAACGCAAATGAGTTTTTGCTCATGATTGTCTTGTGAGGTGCACTTTCAGCCGATTGTTTGATGGCATGCGTGGCTGGCAGCAAACACCATCAGATACGCACGGCGCATTGTAAACAGAAAATTATTCCTAACATACACAAAAGTAGTTGTTTGTATGCGACGGCGATGATTCACACCATAGTATATCGACGTCCATTGAACATGCACAAACATACGGTGCACGCCCATTCTTTACTCACCACGCCGCCAGCGACGAGGACGCCAGGGACCCCAGTACGTTTGCGCTCGATTGCGCTGCTCAATGGCATGCAAATGATGTGTGCGATGTCAGTGCAAGGAAGTGTCAGTGCAAGGTGTCAGTGTCAGAAGGAAGTGGAAGTGCAAGGTGCGTAAACGAACCAGTGCAACTGCTAGTGAATGTGTGTTTGTGTGTGGGTGTGGGTGTGGAAGGAAAAAAATTACATCGCACAGTGATTGCCACTGTGGATTGTCGCCAAAGGGCGGGGACACCACGTGACACGCATTGCACCCACCGAGCTTCATTCCCGGCTCGCGCAAGTGCCGCGCGCACTCCTCTACAATGGGAACGACAAACAGCGACAGCGCATCCAGGGCGCCGCTGGACAGGCGGGAGTCGCATGCACGCGCAATGTCGGCGAGCGTGGACAGCGCCTCCTTCTCGACGGACCCGCCATGCAGAGCCTCCACGCGCAGCGCCGTCCACACGGCCTCGTGGTGGGTGGCAAGCACCTCCGGCGAGTACGACCGCGCGCACTCTGCCAGGAGGGCGAGCGACTCGATCTTGGGCTCTGCGCCCGACGCCGCCATCTTCTCGACCACCAAGGGCATCACGTGTGCAGCCAGCAGGTCGGTTGCCGCGAGCGCACCACGGAGGGCGTCCGCAAGCCCCTCGCGGGTGATGCCGTGCGGATCATTGGGCGGCGGCCGAAATGTGATGGGGAAATAGCACGCCGTCACCTCAAACAGCTCCTCAGCAAAGAGGTCCAGCGGAAACCCCCCGGATGCCACCGCCCGCGCCACGCCAAACGCAACCATCAGATTGCGAGGGTCCTTCTCGCCGTCCAGCGCCTGCACAAACCCAAACACAAAGTCAGCGCCCACCGAGCGCGCCAGGTGGGGGCCGTGTGCGCGCACGAGGGCGTCGAGCGTCACAAACACGCCGTTGCGCGTGCCCTGCGGAAAAGTCTGCACGGGCACCTCCGAGAATATAGCGCGCGCAAGTGTGGCGGCGTCGTCAGGGGCAACGCCGTGGCGTGTTGTGAGTGCGACAATAGCGGGGACGACGGATTCGATGCACGGGGAGTCCAAAAGCCGCTCGGATAGAAAGACGGAAAGAAGCGACCGCTCGCGGGGATCAAGCCGGCCCGGGGACAGCGACCGCACGACCTGCAGAAACACCGCAACAGACGCGTGTGGATGAGTGTGAGCAGCGCGACAGTCTCAAGATAATCAAACAGCGACCACCACCAGCTCCACGAAAGAGAACGGGATAAATTCAGAGTGTTGAGCGCTGTGCCCATGGTCTCCACAGCACTACAGGAAAGAGAAAAGGGATGCAGCCCTGGAGCGAGAAAGCCGCGGAACAGCAGAGACATGAGCGCGTTCTATATTGCGCACAATGAAAGGGCACGTCGCCTGCGACCAACCGCACCTCGGCAAGCAGGTCGACCCCACGGGCGCGCTGTCGTGCATCTGCGTGGGTGAGACAGGGCCCCAAAGCGACTACAAGGGCCGTGAGGTTGGCCGACCCCGACTCAAGCTGGTTTAAGGAGTGCGTTCAATGGCGTGTCAATGGATGAGTGCACGGTGAACAAGAGAGCAGCCTCACGACCACACACACACACACACACCACACACACACACACACACCACATCCACTCACCAGTGCTGACACGGGCTGTGCGGGAGCGTTGGCAGAGTCGATGAAGGCGCGCACAGCCGCGTCCAGTGAGCCCTCCGACGCCATCCTGCAGTGTCAGTGTCACGTGCCCGGCAGTATGGCCCTCTGTGCACACGTTCAGACTTATCAGAGACTGAGTCCGTGGATTGCCGTGCAAATGAAGGCGCGCAGGATGCTTGGCGTGCGTGTGTCGGTGCATGCGCAATGCGTGTAGATGTAGGTTCAGTGCTGCCGTCAATGAACGGAAAATCCCGTCTCTACTAATAAAGGGGGTACAAGTATTGTCACCTTTCTGAAACAGCACCCACGTGACACTTCCCACGTGACTCTAGGGCTGGGTTAGGGAGCGCATGATCAGCCGACACATGAGAATGTTTTGTCGCCCCAAAAGAGTCCGCTGTCGTAAAATAGCTGAGATCATCTGTGCAGTAGAGTTTGCAAACACTGCTTTCCGCGTGTCACATGTCGCACTGCGGGGCTGGGAGATGCTTTTGCCACTTGTTGATCCGGCGCACGCTTTCATATCTTGTGGTCTTGCGTGACGACTGCTGCATGCACGTCGGCGAGGGTCATTTCACAGTGGATTATTGAGCGCTTTGCCTGCATTTATACGCACGTGGGCACACAACGGAGCGCACACACGGAACGGACGCCTGGTGTGTGTGTGTGTGTGTTCATTGCGCAAAACCGAAAGCATGTCGTCATCGGACGGCGATGACGCTGGGATTGGGCCGCAATTGCCGCCGTCGTTGAGCGGACCGCAGCGGCCGTCACCCGCACAGCCCGTGGGCCCGCAGCTGCCCCATTCCGCCTCCGTCGGCCCGCAGAGGCCTCCCACGGCAAGCGTTGTCCCGCAGATGCCCTCAAAGGGGAACATCGGTCCACAAATGCCAGCTGAACTTGTGGCGAGGCTTCGCGCATCTGCCGAATCTCAACACGACGACGCTGACAGCAGCGAAGACGACTGTGTTGGCCCGCGCCTTCCGTCTTCGGGCGATGCGGGGGAGATGAGTGTTGCGGAGAAGATGGCGGCAATTGAACGACGCGCTGAGAAGATGCGGCGGCGGCTGAATGGCGAAGACATGGACACTGCGCCTGTGCGCGAGACATGGATGCTCGAATTGCCTCCAGAGAAGGTAATGATACGTGACTGACTTTTGCTTACGTGAATTTTGCATTGCATCGGTTGTGAATCGGTGGGACAGGTGCGAGGAAGTGTGTATATAGGTGTTGGTGTCTCTACTGAGCCAGTGTGCGACACACACCGCCCCATGCTCCCCATGCTCGCCTTGGCTTTGCGAAAACAGAATATCAGTGGGCTGGTTGCGCGCACATTTTCAACCCGTGATAATTCCCGTGGTGATGCATCGGCGTGGACAGACACTCCAGCCGACAAGGAGAAGAAGCGAAAGGTGCGTGCGTATTGTACGCTGCTCGGTGTGTGGTGCGTGCATTTCTTGCCCGCCGCTGACCTCCGTTTGCGCCATTCTTTCTTCACGTGATGAAAATCCTGTCTCGATCGACAATCAATCACGGCGCGGAATTCACGATGGGTTTTGCACACACACACATACAAACACACACACACACACATGCACACACACACGCACAAACATACACAAATGCATACATACACACACACATGCATACACACACACATGCGCACACACACACATACACACGCATGCACACACTCGCATACATTTATGTGATACGCACCTGTGCACGCACCTTGCATGCACGCATGCACACACATCCGTGAATTGGTTTCAGGAGCGGGAGGAAAGGGCAATAACGGGTGCGCCGCCGCCAAAGGTTAACGATGCCAAGAAGCGCAAGATTGAGCTGGAAGACGCCGTCGCCGCCTCACGTGACCAGCAGCTGCGTCAACAGCTTGACGAGTACAATGTGAGCGGTCGCGTGTGCACATTGTTGGAGCCGATGGGCGTTTGTCCAGCACATGACGTCTGGAATACTACTGACGGCCACTCTCTGCTCAGTCTCGCGCTCTCTCTGTCTTGTTGTAGAGCACCGGATGTGTGCATAGCGCATGACACAGACTGCTCGTGCCCGCGTGTGTCGCTGTCGCTGTGTGCGCAATCACACTGCGATGCTGTGCATGTGGTGCGTGTCTGATGCGCCGCACTCCATTCCACCCCATCCACATACACACACATATATATATATATATACACACACACACACGTGCGCGCAGAAGGACCGCCGGGGCGTGTCGCTCATGGACATGCACCGGAAGGACAAGGCGGCGGGGGCGCCACGGACGGATCCGGGCGTCACTCCCTACCGCCCGTTCAACCGCGACACCGAAATGGAAGGGCGCGGTGTCGACGCAAAGAAGCGCAGGGACATGATCGAGCGGGCAAAGGATTTCGGCACAAAGTTCGCACCCGGGCGATCGAGCTTCCTCTAGTGTCTGCTCTTCTCTTATAATCCCCAGGGAAGCGACCCACCCACGCGCCCAATTGCCTCCATCGCATGCTATTTGTTTGCGTGTTTGATTGTGGTCTGTTTGATGTTGATGTGCGTGCGATTGCCGCCCATCCCCCACACGCACACATCCTGGATGATGGGCGATACCCTCTACATCCACACACATACACAACACGCATAATCCAATGCACGTCAAGTCGCTCTCTGCTCTCTGATCGGCGTAACTTTGCGGGTTTTTCATTTGCGGCACTTAGACGCTGATTGTCTTGAATATGTTGAAGCCTGTCTCGGCCGTGCTGAAGAGCGCACCGGGTATCTGCGGGTGCCAGTGCACCTCCTTGATGTCGTGTTGGCCCTGCGGGGAGCAAGCAGAGAGAGAGAGAGGGAAGGGGAGGGATGGGGGGGGGGAAGGTGCGTGGCATCAGCGGGTTGTCATCTTGTCGTCAAGTCATCCTCAGATGGACAGGGAATGAATGCGTTGCTCATTGAAGTGGCGCCATCTGATTATGTTATCTGATCACACCCTTGCCTCACTTTGCGCATAAAAAATGCGGTATAACAGAGGGACACATAGAAAAAGGTCGGGCACGTGACTTCACCTACCTGGTGCACAAAGAGAAGCTGCTGCGGCACATCGAGGTCGTCGGGCTGCTCATCCGCATCGCGCTCAAGGGACAGATCCCACAACGAAACCTGTCCGCACAACAAACAAACCGCAAACCACGCGTCAGTACACAGACATATGGAGGCACAACAAAGCACAACAAATCACGCAACAAAGCGCACACGCAAAAGTGGTGTGGGGTGCCGGCTGCACTGTCAGTCTGACAGCGGATCAGTGGCGCACCTGGTCATCGGCGCCGGACACGGCCAGCACAGAGTCCTCGAGAGGATTCCATTCGACCGACGTAATTGGGCCGGCATGCCACTTGAACTGCGCGGCGGGCGTGTTCTCGCTGTGGGCGGGCGGATGCGTCAGGGTTGCGGATGGAGGGATGGGTCAGCAGGTGGGGTTGGTTTGCACAAAATGAGCACCGAAAAGAGATGAAAAAGAAGCTTAGAATCAGCTTAAAGGAGAGCTTAAAAAGAGCTGAAATAAGGCATGCGACATTTTAAGGGCAGTGCCATGTCATCAGGAAGGTGGAATTAAATGAGCATATGCATTGGAGAAGAGACGAGAACATGTTCGATGAGGGAATGCACTTCATACTCACTTGTTGATCATGCGGAGATCCCAAATCTTGAAGATTCCGTCGTCACCACCGGAAACCAGGAGGTAATTGACGATGCTGGGTGCGACAAGAGCAGAGGCAAAGAAAGAGGGGGAGTGAGGAGGGGGGGGGGGGAGGGTGGATATGTCGGGAACACAACCGCACAGTCGTACACGCAATCACACGTGTCATTACTTGTTCCACGAAATGACATTGACGTCACTCGAGTGGGCCGTCACGGAAAGCTGGCTGCGATCCTTCTTCCTCGCATCCCAAATGCGCACGGTCTTATCAACAGAGCACGACGCAAACACCTGCGCGTGTGCACGCAAGGAATGGAATATAAATAAATATCTATATATATCTATGTGGATGTGTGTATGTGCTCATGTGTGTATGTGTGTGTGTGTGTGTGTATGTGTCTGTGTGTGTGAGAGTGAGAGAGAGAGATGTAGGATTCAAGTCAGTGTCATAGGCGCTGTGCCCATGGACTCCACAAAGTGAGAGAGAGAGAGAGAGAGAGAGAGAAAGAGAGAGAGTGTGTGTGTGTGTACGAGTGAACATCAGTGCAAACATGTTAAAATGCGCGCACAAACAGATTCAACTGGCAATTAAGACGCCACTGGGACTCCAGACCCAGGACACCCAAACCCTAACCCTAACCACCCACGTTCTGCTCCGTGGGGCTCCACTGCAGGTCCTCCACCGACTGCGTGTGGCCGTTAAACGGCACCTTATCCACCACCCAGGACCCGCCCTCGTGGCGATTCCACAGGTATATGTGCTTGCGACAGTCACCTGTCAGTAATCTGCAGTGAAGGAGTGGCGGTGTGGTGTACATAGGCGGTTGAGTGACACAATGGAGAGCATCAAAAAGAAATCGACATGCATTCATCTACAATTATGCAAACACACACATGCAAGAGATGTAGCGGACATAACACGACTGGCACCCAAAAGCAGCATCCACACACATCATCAACTTACACCGACGCAGACGAGACCCCACACAGAGGCATTGATGATGCAGCACTCACCGTCCCGGCACCGTTTCGGACCAGTCCATCGCAAAGCCCTCCTCCGGATGCCCCTGGAAAGTGAAGATGGGCTCACTTGGCAGCTTGCCCTCGGGCGGCACATCGAGGGCGGCAATGTGCTGCGCCATGTCCCACACGTGCACGCGTCCACTGTCAGACCACGTGGCCATAATGTGCGGCTGCTGCGGGCATACCTGCATTGCATCAATCAATCGTGCGATTGAAAGCGTTGGCGTGGCAACAAACAACAGTCAGCACAAACAAGGGAAGGAAGGCAGCACACGTGGGAAGCGCCGCAGCAGTTGCAAAGTGTAATGTCTGCTCTGACTCACTCAACACATGCATTGCGCGTGGATCAAAAGTACTCTGCCCACACAGCCCACAAAACCAACTACTAAAGCCAAACACGTGATTCACAAATGCACCCACGCGCAGGCGGTTCACGCCTCCCGGATGCTTGACGTGGCGATATTCCAAAATGGGGTCATCCTCAGCCTCATCGTCGCTCTCTTCGTTGTTGTCATCCTCTTCGTCTGCACAAAAGCCAATGGGCAGTGTTAGCATAACAGAAAGATCAGCATTCCAAGTGTGGACCAAGTCCTGTCAGCATCAACAGTACCACAACGGACTCACCGCTGTCGTCTGATTGCCGTGTCTTGCACAGCTGCGACAGCTTGAGTACCATTAGCTTGTTGTTCTGCGCCACGTCGGCCTGTGTGCCCGCCGCAATGTACGCCGTGTGCGGATACTACAGTGGCATAACGAACAAATACATCGACAGAGTAAGCAACCCCGCAGCTCGGTTTTTGTCTCGCAAGACAGACCGCGCGGCTCGGTGTGGACGATTCTGCCATGGTGCACACATTGTTCGCAGAGCCTACCTTGGTGCGGCCACTGCCAAGCTGGTCGCGGATAATGTCGAAGCTGAGGCAGGGCCACTCGACGTTGACGGCGTGCAGCATGTGATACGCGCTGCTGTCGTGCTCGAGGACCTCTCCCGGCTGCAGCTCCTGGCCGGGCAGATACACCTGCGCGCAATCGAAGCCACGGCAACAACAGCCATCAGCCGGCGAGAATGGCAGTCATGCCGGCGACAGTGGACAGAGTGCACATTCACACGATACAATCAGCCAACGTACCTCCGGCTGAGCCTCGCCTGCTCCGGCATCTGTTTCGACACAACAAGCAATTGAGATGAGTCATCGGCATCCAGGTCGCATGCATCTGCAACTTAATATCATAAAACACACGTGCGTGTGCATGCAGATCGTACCAAACACAGCCCCCCTACCGTCGGTTTCCATTGGCTCAGCACTATCCTCGCCCTTCTCTTCAGCTTCGGCGTCCTCTTCGCCGTCGCTTTCTTCCTCAATCTCGTCTTCCCAAGGATCCTCAAACTCCCCCATTCCGTCATCATCTGCAGCAAGCTCTGCGCGGACATGCTCGGCCCGCGGGTGGTCCGGCTCACCGGCAGAGCGCCGCTTTCCACTCATTATCACTTTATGAAGATAACGCCGAAATAAGGCAGTGCAACAGTATATGTATATGCGCGAGTGTGCTTTGAGACCGTTTGTACAAAAAAGCAACTACTTTTTGCACCCTGAGAAACCCTGATCACGGCCCAATCGCATCCTGCACTTACTCGGCCTGTAATTGAGTTTCAGTTGCACGTGCTGTGCCAGATACGCCCATTGTGGAATACAAAATCATCACATTTCCATATTAGAAATATTTAAGTCCGCCCATTCCAAATCAATATATATTTACACGCGCAAGACCAAATAAGGAGCATCACACCCGCAATGTGCCATAAATGAGAAAGTAGACGCCGCAGTCGGCGCACAGTATGTCGTTGTTGGGGCCCTTTCTCCACAGCCGGCTCTCCACAGACTTGCACGCCGAGCAGCACTTTGCCGCCACGGCATTGCGGTGACTCGCACCACCAATGTGCGTGGCCTTGTGCCCGTTGAGAGAGTACACGCTGTGGAATGACCGTCCGCACGTGACACACACAAACGGGCCGCCGTCCTTCTGCGACGGCCGCGCGGCAGACTTGACATCGTGCCGGGGCCGGTCCGGCATACGAGCTACCTTGTAGTCCCGATCCCTCTCCTTGTCCTTCTTGTCGCGCTCCCGGTCCCTCTCTCTCTCCCGGTCCCTCTCCCTCTCCCTCTCCTTCTCTTTCTCGCCCCTGTCCCTCTCCCTCTCCCGGTCCCTCTCCCTCTCCTTGTCTTTCTTGTCCCTATCCCTCTCCCTCTCCCGGTCCCTCTCCCTTTCCCTCTCGCCCTTGCCGTCCTTTTCCTTTTCCTTCTCCTTCTCCTTCTCTTTTTCTTTCTCCTTTTCCTTGCGGGGCGGAGCTGGTTCTTCAGCTCGCTGCTTGCGACCGCGAGACAGCCGCCCGTCGCCATCAAGATCCACTGGCCGATACACACCGTTCTTTGTGTAGTATATGCCGCACGCGTTGCACAGGTCCTCGTTGTATCGCCCATGTCTCCACTGTGTTGTTGTGCGAGTGTTGCAGTTGCCGCACTTTTTCGTATCGTGGGCCAGGGGCGCCTTTGAGCCACCAGCGGGCGGCGATGCGTTTCCTGCGCTCGACTGCGGCGGCTTGCGCATTGCTTCTACTGACGCACCCTGGACGGCATCACGCACCACGTGACGGCGGCTGCATCATCGCACACAAGCACACACACGCGGCATGGTAGCGATGGCGACGGAGATTAGTTTACACGCTCGCTAGTGAACAATGAAGCGGTACAGCAATCGGTGGGCAGCCAGAGTAATGTCCACATCCACACAGAGATCGACAGAGAATGCGTCCATACCGGAAACGAGAAATGTACTCGTGATACTTGGCACTGTTTGCCTTTTTCCACTTGTAGTAATGACCGACAATGGATCCTACTGGCTTCCCAACCTGCATCATGACGACATCAGACACGATCCACAACACGTTTAACACGAGCCGGAGCACGAAATGCAGCAAAACAGATTTCAAACACAGTATGTGCAATTGCGGCTGCAGGATGCGCCCACCGTGTTGGCGATCCGTCGGAAGTTTTTCCCGAAGGTAGCGAACGCCGCATCGTAGGATCGCCGTTCTTCCGGCAGCAGAACATCTGGGCGAGGCGTGCCACATTGAGTGCACGGGCTGTCAGGCTCGCACGTGACCAGCTCGGTGACGGCCTGGCGGAAGCAGTATTTGTTGCGCACCAGCACGTCCAGTGCGTGGTCTGGATGCACAGCCCCTCCATAGACAATGGGACTGTTTGCAAGTCGCAGATAGTCCTCGAGCGTCGCGGACAACTCTTCGTCCTCGTACTCGGGGGGCGTCCACACTTGCACTCCCTCCTGCAAATGCAATGTCAGCAGGTAGAAATGGACGGCAAATCAATGTCGAACCAATTGACATTCCCACGCATACAACAAGACACTTGCACCACAACTAAATTGCACAGACGAACAGGCGACTTGCCAGGAGAGACGGCGCGACAAGGCAAGGCAAACAGAGGACACATCACATAATCAGCGGATGCGGCGGCATACCTTTCCTCTGCCCTGGCCAAGCATACTCTGGCTGCCCCTCCACTGGGGCACTGCACACTGAAACTCGTCACCCACGCGAATTCGCATGTTTGGATCCCGCCGAATGCCGAAAAAGGTCTCCTCAGGATCGGGCTCATCAACGGGCGTCTCGACCGATGCCGTCACGTGACCATCCACGCCGCCCTCCCCTTTTCCCGTCTCCTTTTCGCCATTCTCTTTGCTCTTCTCCCTCTCTTTGTCACCCGCTGAGAGCGTCCCAAGCGGTGTCTCGACGCGCACGTCCTCGGCAGAAGGGTTACCAGAGAGGCCGTCAGCATCCCGCTGTGCATCTTTCAGAACCGACGATGGACGCGAGGGGTCTTCCGCCACATCTGGAGTTTCTGTTCCCGATGCAGTCCGTGCGGGCCGACGAATACGGATGATGTTGCGTTGCTTTGGAGAGGAATCGTCCTGGGATGGCGTTGCATCCCTCTTTCTTGCTGCAGATCCCTCCTTCGAGGGAGGCTTGCCTGCCGCGTCACGAGCACCGTTCACAGCCGCCCCATCAATCACAGGCTCCTCAACGTCCACGCGGGCCCGCTTTGTATCCGCGTACACGTCATCCTCGCCGGATTCAGCGTCGGCGTTGTTTCGGCGCCGTTTTGCGCCCCTCAGCGGCCGCCCTTTTGAATCCTGCACGGCTACCCGCACAGCCTCCACCTCATCGCCCGTCCGACTTGATGGTGTTGACATGGTGCCGCCTTTTGAAATCAGAAGAAACAGCGACGGCGGGACAACACTGAGAAGCCGTCGGCCGATGAGTCAGGGACCAAAATGTGCCGCCGGTTGTTCGCACGCGAAGTGGAATTCGAACTGTCGCTGGTGCAGCAGACGAGCACCGAATCAAAAAACAAATATTCCAAAAGTTTTCTCAGTGCGCCCGAACCAATGTCAACTTCGACAGGCACTCTGCGAGGAGCGTAAACGACATGATTAGTCGCAGATCAGAAGTGGCTACCAGCAAAATGTGCATAAACCAAAAGCGAACCCCGTTAAATATCAACAAGAAACTGCCAACCACGAGAACAGGGAGAAAGAGAGGCATAGCCTCTCTCATGCAAAACACTTGAGAGAACTGAGTTGGCATAGCAATCCAATACCGATTCTCTCACCTGTCCTCGGGCGGCTTGTCGGTATGGAGGGTAATGGCTCGAGTAGGACGGGTGAAGATTGAATCGCAATCGTCGAATGCGAGCGCAAGAAAATAAGATAAAATGACAGGCAAAAAAAAACACACCTGGGCTTTCTTTGCAGAAAAAAGAACAGAAAAATCCAAGCAGCCCCACTACAGGAGCTGAATCTGGGCGGGAAGCGGCGTGTTCAGGCCTTGTATGGATCCCTCAGTTAACCACAAAGAAAATCTACTCAGAAATTCTCATTACAAAGACCAGACAAAATATCAAAACAGGGAATAACTGGCTGAGCTGCGCCTGTCAACTCGATCGAAAAGGAGGGGAGAAGTGTGCCGCGGGTGCGTGCAGCAGTGCCTGGATGTGTCTGCCGTGATGCGATGATGCCGGTGATGCCGGTGGTGGTCTTCCCGTGCCGACTGTGACTGGCGGCGCCACTGACAAAAGCTATAAGTAGCTGCCCGATGGCGGCCAACAATTAAGTAGTTTTCACTCCCTGCGTCCTGCGGTGGCACTCGGGTGTCGTCGACTAAATTATATTGAAAATGTGGGAAATATGGATACAAATCGCGTGCGATGCTGCAAAGGGGGTGCCACACTCGGCTAAGTACCAGGTTTGTATGGGACGGGCAACACGGCCGGTTTTTCTTCTTTTTCTCCTTACTTTAGTGTTCACATATATATATATAAAGATTTTCATTTCCCTGAATATGAATATTTTTATTTAAATATTTGCCCATTTTCCGCTAATTTTTCCACTGCCTTATCAATGAAAAGCCATACAAAAAAGAATTATTTTCCAACAAATCAATTTTTGAATTTTTTTTTTCCTGCGTAATTAATTTACATCGGAAGTTGGCGCAGTTGATTGAGTCAGCACGCGCCTCGGTGCCTGTGCTTGTGACACCCCACACGGCAGCCGCCAGACCCAGGACTGAGCCCCGGCCGCACCTGGCACATACGCACGCACGCACACACGGTCACGCCCGCCTGTGCCACGCCGCACTCGCCGCCGGTCTGGCAGTCAAAGTGAGTGCATGATCCACTGGCATGCGGCCGCCGAAGAGCCCTTACTCAGTCCTGTCGTCAGCGGTCGAATCTCAGCTGAGCCGTCTACGATGCCGAATGCCCCGATCTGGGATTATTTGTCCGCAGCGCTGCCGCCGCCGCGCCGACTGCCGCCACACGCCGAACCGCCCGATTAGATCGATGTCAGCATTTATTGTACGTTTTAAATTAGGTGTCGCCCATTTTGATATGATGTGGCAACGAGACTCACGGCGGCCGATGCAGCCGAGATCTCATCAACGGTGCAGCCCCGATGGCTGGTTTCTCCAGTTGTCAACTGCACTTTGAGTGTGTGTTTACAAAACTTCTGTTGGATGGAAAAGCATTCGCTTCCCGCTGATGGATATCTGCTGCACTGGCACTGGCGGCCGCCAGACCCCCGGCAGTGGAGTCGGCCCGGCGCTGCTGTTGCTGACGGTGACGGAACTGTGAGTCATCGTCAGCCAAAAATAATTGTGGTCACGTGATCAGCTTTTCACAAATCACGCACTTCTGGAACACAAAATTAGTTATCAAATGGATGAGTCCATGTGCAGAGGCATCTGATCATAAGTTTTGAAGATGAGCCATTGGCGCGGCGCCCTCGTGTTTGCTTTGACAGTGGCTGTGGCGTTGGGTGTGTATGAGCGATGGCGGGGACAGTCGTCGCAGAGGAAGAGGCGAGCGGACAAAGGGGCTCCATGTGATGCTGGTGTGTGAGGGAAGCGTGACACTGTCCCCGGAAACTGACTATCGTGAGCACCGTCTAATCTGATTCCGCATCCCCTGTTAATGCAGCCGGCAATGGCCACTCAGCCGTGGTTGCAGTCGCAAGCGCTACACAATCCCCTTGTGGCGTCCCTTTGCCCCTCGTGCAATTCGATATCGGTCAGGTACTCGCTGCCATTCCACAGCTGACCACGGAGAGCGCATCGGCTCTAATTCGAGCAATCGACACAGAGAACGGAGATGCAGCCGAGCGTGCACGTGCTCTTGTGACGATTGCGAATTCCGCCGCGTTTGGTGTTGGTAATCAGGGGGCACTCCGCGAGAATGGCGGCCTTGAAGCTGTCATGCGACTCCTTGCATCGCGCAGCGAATCAGACCTGCTTGCTGCTCTGCGGGCGTTTGCCAATCTTGCCGTTAACGAGGTGAACCAGGACACTTTGTTTGCGGCGCTCCCAGCGGTGGACCGCCTACTCAGCGCTCCGAACACCGACATTGTCGTTGCCGCCTGCCGCTGCCTGCTTAACATGTCTGTCCGCGACGACTTCCACCACGTGGTGCGAAGAACGAATGCAGGGAAGACGCTCGCCCGTCTTGTGATGCGCGCCGTCGACTTGCGCAAGAATAGTCCGGATGCGTCTGCGCTGCTGCTTGTCGGGAAGGATTACTACGTGCGACGACCAGAAGATGCCGTAATGTACGAGGCCATGCGTGTCGTTGTGAATCTTACATGCAACAAGTCTTCTGCAGCGTGGCTGTCGCGTGCGGGCGTGCTGGAGGCGTGCGCTGATGTGGCAATGGAATGGCCCATACGTGGGCCCGGTATTGATGCAGAGTTGTTGCAGAAGGCTGCTGCTGCCCTGTCGCACATACTGGCGGCGGTGGCTGCTGCCGCATGCGATGGGGGTTTGGAATCAGGCGAGGGTGAGGCATGGGATACGCGGGCAGTGCCGGGGACGCCTCTCTTTTCGCGCATTGAACTGGCTGTTGCGAGGCTGTGTGACTGTGACGACGCCGACGCGCGTGCATTTGCTGTGCGTGCAAGGACTAGTGTGCATGCTCTGGCTGTCACGGAAGCGCAGGGGCACAAGTAACACCCTACCCCGCTGTGTGTGATGTGTACGCCCTCGTCCGAATTGTTTGCGGCTGCACCTGCACCTCTATTTATACGCGTGTGTGAAAGAGAGGGCCTGCTTGTGCTACAATTCGATGAGATCGATCGCCTCGACCGATTTTCGCAAGTTCATCGAACGCTCCTCTTCAAACGCGATTTCTGAGAATTGGATACGCCGGCACGTGACATGTGTGGGATTCAGTAACACGGTCGGTATTGATCTTCGCCCTTAATATCCAACAAGAAGAATGTGTATGTGTGTGCGTGTGTGTGTATGGTGTGTGTGTATGTGTCTGCGTTTGGGATGGAGGGGATGGAGCACGATTGGCTCCTCGTGGCTCTCTCTCTCACCTGGCTCCCGTGCTGACCGCAGCGCTGCGACTCCGCTGTCGCTTATCACCACTTTGCGTGCAAGCACCTGCAACATAGTTATGATTTTGGATTGTGTGAGGATGCACAATGAAGACACACTGAGCCAGCAGCCCATTCGCAATCCATTTGTAATCCATTCTTGCCGTCCTTGAGGGATAAGAACAAGAGACAAACGCCTCCCTTCTCGGCTTCTGTGATCAGCCCACCTTGATCTCCTCAATCACGGATGCACACTGCAGTTCAGCACGACACGCATCTGCCGTTCGCACATCTGGCGACGGCTGCAATGAGGCCCTCTGCGACACAACGTGACTGTCTGCCGGCCGCACATCATCCCCCGTGGGCGTCCTGTATGCGCTCCGCGGCGTCTGCCCCATATTGAACACCCGAACAGGGACTGCGCGCACGTGACTCGTCGACGGCGGGGCGTTACCGCTGTCAGTGCGGCCATTTACTCCATAGAAAGCGGCGTACTGGAAGGTGTGTGTGGACCCAGAGACATTGCGCCACGCGGAGAACACAAAGCACGTCGTGAGGGGACACTTGCTGCAATCAACGCAATTAATGCCATTGGGGTGAGAAATCGCGTCACTACATGTCAGAGGCGCACGCACGAACAGCTTTGAAAGAGAGCGCTGTTGATGAAAACAGCGTGCACAGAACCCAGTCGAGTGAAGTGAAGAGATTCTCACCATTCGGCGAGTAATAAGCGTTCAAGCCCCGACTGCACGGCGTGATCTCGCAGTGACATCTGTCCAGTCGCACGACACGATTTCAATGCAGATACCGTTCAGGGTATTAGGAACACATGAAAGGGCAGGCATTGTCGACTTCAATTACGCACACATCCCACATCGCATCCAGCATACAAATGTGGGTGAATCAACGCACAATCGCGTGTCGTCAGCTGTCCACACCTGCAGAGTCGCACTTCTCCGGAACTTATACCATCCTATTACGCCGCGCAGGCCTTCGGGGCCAAGCAAGTAGAGCAGATACTGTGTGTCAAGAGTGCCGCTCCCTCGCTGGAGTCGGAAGCCGCCGGGTAACGGGAGGTGGCCAGACACAACAATTTTGGTCTCGGTGAAATCTCGTCTCTGCACCGCAGTAAGACCACAAATGTACATGTATGTTACAACGGCATGATTGTACACATTCACCACACATCTAATCTATTCGAAGTCAAGTGAATGATAGCATAACAACTTTCAAACGCCAGGTGCGAACAGGGCTTACCTCTCCATCATTAATTTCGCTTACATCATTCGAGACAACTGTGCCTAGCAATAGACCCTCCTGTGCTAATAATAAGGGTTGGCTCGTCAGTCGGTGCAGATGCAAAAATAGGGCTGTGTGGATCACATGAGGCACATAACAGCCGGACAGGTTTTGCACATTTTGCACAACAAACAACGCACGCACTGACCCCATCGCCATGGCTGTCGCCGACAGTGGACAAAATGGCGGATAAGGCGGGTCCATAGATGCGAATGTCGCCTATCTTGGGCTCCATGGCTCTAATTCACTACTACTCTGTCAGTGTGGAGGCTAGTACACACCGCAGCAACTATTTTATGTCCATTGAATCTTCGCGTGTATCCTTTCAGGCACACTTCCTTGCAAGTGATGGCGCCTGAAGCCTGCCGAATGAAGTAACGTCGGACGTAACCCTAAGAAGCCTGAGCCTGAGACGGTTAGGGTTGGGGTTAGTTATGCATACATTAAACCGATATCTCGCTTATATTTCCGCGGGACATTTCAAATTCAAAAAATAGTCCAATCTGAGGATATACAATCGAGAGATAAACGGTCGGCGATTATGCAATCCATTGCAGTTGCAAAGAGCGAAGATTAGCAGTGGACTCCCCATTACAATTCGGAATTCCATCAATTTCATTGGCGCTTTTTAAAGAGCGCACACATTAACCCAGACCCGCAGCAGCAGCAGAGCCTTCTCTCGCTGTTGAGGGCGTGCGTCCCAACGAACAAACCGGGACGCTGTGCTCCCCACAGTAAGCACAAGCAGGTGGAACTTCACCCCTTGCACAAGATGGCGAGGTAAGAGAGAGACATCCTTGCATGCTGCGAAATGGACTCGACTGCACTTTGTCGTGTTGGGTTCTGCCATTGTCGTTGCGTTTGTATGGCTATTGCATCACCGCATCAGGCCAATGCATATGTATCCGCATTACTTCCCCTCCTCCCGTCACGTGTGCACCACTGCGCAGCCTTGAAAGCCACGTGGCGGGCATTGCGCAGCAAGCTTCGTTGCGTCTCACAAAAGTGTGGGATGAGATGGGTCTCGACGACAGTGAGCGGCGGGCGCGCGGATCGGAGGTGTTTCGCGCGGTTGAAGAAGCCTTCGCCCAGCTCATTGCGAGCGAGACATCGCGGCGGGACACGATGCAGAGCGCCGTCCAAGAGGCAGTGGCGGCCATTGCGCAGATTGCGTCTGAGCTGGGCGAGCCGATGGTCGTTGTTGTGCTGTCGCCGTCGTCGGGATATCAGCTGATGGCAGGCCTTGCGCGCCAGAGCCTCCAACGGCAGCACGAGGCCCTCATGCGGCGCCTGGACGACCTCGAGCGGATGAGATTCGAGCGAATTGAGCAAATGACCCGACTGCTGTCCCGGATAGAAGCGCTGGAGGAGATCATTTCCTTGCCAGAGACCGATACGGGGGCCCACTCGCACACGGCACCGCAGCTGTCGACGCAGCAGATGGGCCGACTGCATGCCCGCCTGGACGCACTCGAGGGGGAGCAGTCGCGGCGGATGCGTGTGGCATCGGAGTCCATTGTAGCCGTTGTGGCCTTGTGGAGAGAGCTTGGAGAGGGCGCCGTCACGCCATTTGAGAGGACCGTGCTGCGCGCGGGTGAGAGTGTGAGCGACGCATCCGGGGCGCCGTCCATTGCTGTCTCTGATGCCAACATAGATGCATTGGGGCAGCTGCGAGCATCGTTGGAGGGCGAGCGGCGCTCCAGACACGCGCAGATGTCGCAGATGGCGGCTCGGATTCATGTTTTGTGGGAGCGATTGGACGTCACTGTGACGGAGAGAGATGCCTTTGGGCGGCGCAATGCGGGCCTATCACGTGCCGCGCTGGATGCGGTGGGTGGTTTGCGGTTGATGTCGATGGAATCCTTGTCTGATGGCCAAAGTGGGCTTTAGTCATAAACACGCTGATGGGCGCATGTGTGGCATGGGTGGTTGATATGGCATTTGATATGTACTGCGGCATGGCGTGGTTGTGGTTGTTGTTGTGGTTGTTTGTTGTGGGCTGCCGCTGTTCAACCATTGGAGGTGTGGGTCACATTTGCTTTGTATGCACCGGCCATCACACAATGCATTTTATCCGTCGATACTGTAGATGATTTTGATTACAGCTACTCATATTTGTTTCCGCTGCTGCGTTTGTTTATGTTGTCGTTCGCCGATTGTTGTTGTTCTTGTGCCTCGCCACCCGCAGCACCGGAATGAACTGGGCCGCCTCGAGGGCCTCAAAGCGGCAAATGTTGCGCGATTCGTCTTAATTGCAAAGGAAGATCTGCGGAGGGCCTGGGACCAGTGTCACGTGAGTGCGGACCAGCGAGCCATGTTCCCCGCCTTCGACGACGACTGTCCGATGGACGACGACGAACGACTGCGTGCGCTTGAGGAAGAAACGGAGCGACTTACTGCGCACCGCCGAGACAACGAAGAACTCTATGCAGCTATTGAACGGAGAATGTGAGTGGATGTTGCAATCGCTGCTAACTGCTTGTTAGTTGCGGGTGAAACACGCGGATGTTGTTCCATCACATGGAGTCAATTGTTATTTTGTGCAAATGTGACGTGCGGTCAAGGCCCTGCCCTCTACATCGCCCTGAACTCAGTGCGAATGCCTTTCATGTATTGCTGCGGCGGGCGTCCACCATGTGCGCAGATACCTTTGGTCTGAGCTTGAGCGCATGGAGATTGAGGGCAATGATCCGGGGCGTTTGTCGAACCGCGGAGGAATGCTGCTCAAGGAGGAAAAGCTCAGAAATGCGATTGTGCGCGAACTACCCCGGTTGCGCGACAAAATCGTGGTCATGGCAACGCAGTGCGAGGCGAGGACAGGAAGGTGGGTGTCTTGTGTAGCGATATCACAACGGAACCATCACACGCGTCTGCATATGCATCTGCGTGCAGGGTCTCTTTGTCCGCACTCTCTGAACTAAGTTCCATCCGACATCGATGCTGTGTTGGCGAGTGCAGATACTTTCTGGTGAACGGAGAGCGTTACCTGCACGTGATGGATGCGGAGGAGGAGACCCACCGGCAGTTCAAGGAGGACCAGCGGAGACTGCGAATGCGTCCAAAGGACGACGCGCACACTTCGGATGCGTCGGGCGCACATGGTGCACACAGCACGCCGGGGAAGAAGGTTGGTGCTACGGGCGGTCCGTCCAAGTTCAAGACGATGCCCACGACCCCCGGCAGCACCCGAAAGACTCCCGCCGCGACGCCGTCGTCCACAAGGAAGCCGGCCACACTGCCGCCATCGACTGCAATCCGTGCGGCGGCCGCTGTCAACGGAGCAACGCCAACAAAGGCCCTTGCGCAGCCGGCGTACGACCCGAAGCTGACGGCGACGGTGAGTGAAACTCAATGTGAATGCCCCTGGCTCCACTCGGGACAGGCCATCCCTGCTGTCGTCTCAGTCCGTGGGTGTTGTGTGTCCCAGTGGCATGCGCCTAAGACCTGGCATACATCATGCATACATCATGCATCTCTGGGTTGAGCTGGTGTAGACGGGCGGGTCTGCCAAGGCGGTTGAGTAGGAACGACCTTCTGTTTTTTTTCATGGAGACGGGTGGTGAAGGGAGGGTTACGAATCGGGGTAGGGAATGGGCGCCAACAGGCTCCCTGCAATCGAATGGCCACGATTTAATCAACAGATGCAGTGCCCATAGGTCTCTGTTGGCATGCCTTTGTGCGATATCCATGGGCACAGCGCCTAAGACACTGACGTGAATCCTACTTCTCTCCTACTTGTTTGCTTGTGCAAATTGATGGCAGACCCCCCGCCGAGTTCTCGGAGAAATGGGCGCACCGCCACAGCAACAGGCGCCGCTTGCGTCATACCCCAAAACGCCGACGTCACAGCACCCCTCACACACGCAAGCAGTCAAGGCAGTGGTGCAGTCTCACGTGATGCATCCGCAGCCCCACCTGACTCCGAGGGCAGCGGGGCATCCTCCCGACAACGGCGGCGTCGCCTCATTCAACTTTGCCGCATTTGCAGAGAACATCCACGCGGTCGATGACGACATTTGCTCATATGACGATTTTGAGGTGCGTTTTCGTTTGTCGTACGTTGTTTGTCTTTTCAATTCCCTTTAATTCTGAATTGTTGTGATTTGGAGCTGCGTTGAGTTTGAGTTGAATTTAGTTTGATCACGTGATGGAATGGAATCGCGGCTTGTCTTGTGAGGCTTTGTGCGGTGCATGCTTTGAACCGTTCCATCCGTCATCCACGCGCTGGCAACTGACCTGTGGATCTTACTTTGCTCTCTCGGTTCTAATGCGCGCGCACATACGCACGCACACGCACATGTATGCTTACACCTTCCAGTTTGACCTAAACCAAACAAACATGAAGCACTATCGGAGCTCAGAGATGCCTCAACACGAGGACTGCGACGCATACTGAGCCCGGCCTGTGCATATGTCAGGACACCTGCCACACCGCGTATGACTATGTGTGTCGTCAATTGCTCCACACAGAATCGTCTCACCGTATATAATTATGAATGGCCGCGTAATTTCAACAGCTCCGAGTGTGCCGTCCACAGTCAGTAGTGGCATTGTAGCACACAATACACACCAGTAATGGCATTGAGCACACAAAGAGCACACACGAGCACAGACGAGCACAAAATGCGCACGCACCTCCACGCTTTATTTCTTGTGTCCGTTATTATTCCTTTTCACTCTGTTGTGTATTATAATTAAATATTATTACTGTTACATACTCATCGGCCAAATGGATTGAGGCAGTACTGCTGCAGTTGCGTGGGCGTGAGGGACCGGGGCACCGCACTTAGAGCAGCATCAAAGTCCATCCACACCACCCGCGTGCAGTCGAGCGTCCTCCGCAGCGCCGCCATCGCTGCCTCCCTGCACACTGCCTCAATGTCTGCCCCGGTGTATCCCTCTGTGCGCCGTACAATCTCCCCCACGTCAACGTCCTCTGCGACAGGCATCGATTGCATTTTGATGCGGAATATTTCGGCGCGCGAGTGCGCATCCGGGGCAGGCACAAGTACGGCGGCGTCAAATCGGCCCGGGCGCATGAGTGCGGCGTCGAGTGCCCTAGGTCGGTTTGTCGCCGCAACCACAAGGACACCCGTGGCAGCCTCGACGCCGTCCATTTCGTTCAACAGCGCCGACAGAACCCGCGCCGACACACCGTCGGAGCCGCCGCCATCCGATGCATTTCTGGCGGGAATGGAGCGTCGATGTTATGCGTGCGTGTGGCATGCGTGTATTGAGTGCGTGTGTTAGCGGAGAGAGCTACATCAGATATAGGATTCAAGTCAGTATCTCAGGCGCTGTGCCCACGGACTCCACAATAGCCACAACAGAAATGAAAGCACATCGTGCAAGGCTCCACCCCAACCAACCTGTCGCCCACAATCGCGTCGATTTCGTCGAGAAACACAATGCACGGCGCCGATGCACGCGCACGTACAAACACGTCTCTCACTTCCTTTTCTGAATCGCCGACATAAGGCGAGTAGAGCTGCGCGCCCGAGAGATAGAGTAGTGCGCATCCGGCGGTGCCCGCGAGCGCGCGCACCAGCGTTGTCTTTGAGCATCCGGGGGGGCCGTAGAGAAGGATGCCGCGGGTGGGCGCGATGCCTAGGCGGGAGAACGCACCCGGATGCAGCAGGGGCCATTCGACCGCCCGCCGCAGCGCCGCTTTGGCCTCGTCGCACCCGCCAATCGCATCCCACGTGACGGGGTCCACGCGCACCTCGGATCCGCGCAGTACGGACGGCACGTGATGTGAAAGAGCCACGCGAAAATCGGCGGCACAGACACTCGCAATCGATCGTCGCTTGTTACTGTTGTTACTGCTGCTGCTACTGCTTGGTCCAGCAGGGCCGGATACTGCCCCGGCACGTGAGGACTCGGCACGTGAGGACTCGCGGGTCCCGACACTCGCAGTGTCCGGCGCACATACACGCTCGCCCCCGCCTCTTCCCTCTCCGTCTCCGTCTCCGTCTCCGTATTTCTCACGCGCGGCCGTGTCCGCTCCCCGTGCCACTGCCCGGTGCAGCGCCTCCATCGCGGCGGCGCGGCAGACCTCCGCAATGTCTGCGCCAACGCACCCATTCGACAGCGTCGCAAGCTCAGCAAGATCGACGTCGGCTGCCAGGGGCATCTGCCGCGTGTATATCGCAAAGATGTCGCGGCGGTCGCGCGCATCCGGGGGACGCATGCAAACCTCCCTGTCAAAGCGCCCTGGTCGCCGCAGCGCGGCATCGATTGCGTTAGGCCGATTTGTCGCGCCAACGACAATGAGCCCACCACGTGGCGCCACGTGACCGCCTCGGTCCGCCGAACTCCACACTCCCCCGGCGCCTACATCGCGGTCGCGCGCCGCAGCAGCACTGCCGCCCACACCAAACATACCACCACTCCGACTCCCACTGCCACTCGGGTGGGGGCTGTCTTGCCCCGCCGCGGCCACCACCTTGGAGCCGATGCCGTCCATGAGGGTCAGCAGCTGCGCAACAACCCGCGCAGAGTGCCGGTCGCCGGCGTCGCGCTTGGGACACAGCGCGTCGATCTCGTCAAAGAAGAGCATGACGGGATGGCTCCCCGCTGCGGCGCGGGCGGACGCGTCGGCAAACACGCGACGGAGATTAGCCTCGCTGTCCCCAATATACGCGCCATACAGCTCGGGTCCATTGACAACGATGAGCTCTGCGCCGCACTCATCCGCAACAGCGCGTGCGAGCAGCGTCTTGCCGACACCTGGAGGGCCCGACAGCAATATTCCCTTAGGGCACTCGACGCCCATTCGCGCAAATGCATCGCGGTGGAGAAAGGGCAGTCGCACAATCTCAAGGAGCCTGTCGAGCGCATCCCCGGTCCCTGCAACCCGCCGCGACGCCGCCCCCCGTCCGCTGCTCCCAGGAGCGCCGGAGGATGCGTCCTGTGCTGCCGGTGGAGAAGACATGTCAGGATGCACTTTGGCGGGGCGCGTGACGACATACACGCAGGTGGCTGCCGTTGCAAGCACGCACTGCGGGTGTGCGGGGGTCGAGAGCTGCCGGGCGGTCGCTTCCCTCGCCTTTCGCACGGGACACACACTGACAACCTCAATCGACTCGATCCATGCGGCATCCTGTGCTCCGTCTGCGAATGCCACAACGGCACCCGCACAAAGCAATTTTCCGCTCAGAAGCGCGCTCAATTGGCGCGACAGAAGGTCGCTACTGGGAGCGCCCACGCCACCTGCCTTGGATCGTCGGCTGGACACGACAACAGTCACACTCCTTGCGCGCGGCGTATTGGGAAGGAGCGTGATGGCACTGCGTTCGATGGCACGCGGCGCCACTGCACGCACGCTCTCCGCGCCCGGGGATGCGCCAACCGACTGCATGCGATTACGCTGGCCACTGTCGTTTGTGAGCACAACTGTCGCATCCACCTCGCAATAGTCGAGTGCGTGAGGGCCTGACGCCTGCCGCAGCGGCCACAATGTACACAGGGCATACACTCCACTGCGCACACCCGCAATCACAACGCCATCGCTTCCACTATCACGGTGGTCGCCAGGGCTGTCGATGGGGATCAGGGCGCCGTCTCCGGCACGTGCGCCCAATGCAGCAAGCACTTTGGGAGCAAACCGTGCACGGGCTGCGCTGTCCGCATGGCCGGTGGGCGAAATCACAACAAACCGCACGGGAAGCGCCATTGCATCAGCGGTGCAATCACACGCACCCAGCCAGCTCACGACCGCTGGGACCGCTGGACTCACGCCGATGCGTGGAGGGTGTGTGCACGCATCACCACTGCTGGCCGTGCGAAGTGTGTGTCTGTGTGTGTCTGTGTGTGTGTTTGTGTGTGTGTCTGAGTGTATGTATATTTGTGTGTCTATGTGTTCGAGGGAATGAAGGGGGGGGGGGGGGGGGAGTTAAAGTCAGAGTGTGTATGCGCTGCGTGCACTGCGACACTGCGATGACAAAGGGAGAGACTTTGCATAAAAACGATTCATTGCAAATGTAACCTGTCGCTCACTCACTCAGACTGGATGACTCGATGGACAATCACGTGACACTCGGAATCAGTCAAGCCATACACGCACACACACCACACACACAGGTCGGCAGTTGTTTGGGTGTTCGCTTTTACACATGCACTTCGTGAAGTGTGCGCTCATCGAGTGGAATTGTATGTCATGTCAACGGCGACGACACAAACTCTCACGGCGACTCGTACACAAAGCAGGCCTGTTCCAGACGAGTGTCGAGAGCTCCCGGGCATCAACCGTCTTCCGTGAACACAGCAGAAACACCGCAACTCATTACACTAAGTTGGGAGGGGTGTCACATTGGAATTTCCGCACGGCATCTCATCGCCTTCTCGCGCTAAACGGGACACAATCCTGCTCTGCTGGGGGCCGTCTGGAGCGCTTGGACAGGCCGCCAGCACACGTCTGTGGTGCAATGTCTCCGCCGGGGGGGAAGCACTTTGATGCCGCGTCACTCTCCATCGCAGCGTGGCGCACTGTCGCGGGCGCTGTCGACAAAGCCCATGTCTATCTGGACTTTGAATCGGGCGAATTGATGCGCATGTGCGGTGCGGATACCCTGCTGTGGAAGGGCGGCGCGCTGTCCGTACGCCAACTCCCACCGGCGGCGGCTGAGACGAGGGATGGGCACGCAAGCGACGGAGCGGCGACGGCAACTGACATCGCGTCTCAATCGAATGCAGATATCAAGAAGGTTGTGCATCTGTTGTGTGTGTGTGAGTGTGTTATTGGTGCATCTGTGCTGTGTGTCGCATCTATTGTGTGTGTTGTATGTGCGTGTATTGTTGTTGTGTATGTATACATATGCATGAAGTGTGTTCCATGTGCATGTATCATTGTGTGTGTATGTATAAATGTATTGTGTGTGTTGTATGTGTGCGTGTGCTGGCATTCTTCACCATTAGCCGTGCGTGGAGTCTCTTCAATTGTGTGACTCTGTTAACGGCTCGACCTCTGCCCTCACGTGACTCCAATGGTGTGTGCAGGTGTGCGTTGTGGTGTCGACTCCGCTGGACGATGCCAAGGCGCCACTCAAGCGTCTTGTCTCGTCCTGCTCATCATGCACCGCATGCACCGTCTTTTGTGCAGTGTCGGAGGCCACGCACGTGCTTTTGGGACTAGTCTCCATAGGTGCCTCCGACGGAACGTACAAGTTCCACGAGCATCTGATCGCCAACTGGATGCCAGCACTGCGCGGCCGCGAAGACCAAGGTCACGTGTACGTCGTCCACGCTCCACTGCTGGTTGCGCAAGTGACGTCCTCCTTATTCACGCTGCCGCATTGGTCCCGGATGTATCCGCCGCCGCCCAACGCACACGCCATCGCACACACCACACACTCGGCACACGCAGCCGCGCTTGCGGACGGAGGGCTGCCGCGACACACAGCGCGTGATGCCCGCACGCTTGCCGGGGGCCTCGCGTCGCTGTTTGATGCGATGGAGACGCGCGAGGAGTGCTTCTGCGTGGGTCACGTGGCATTGTTTGTGGGGTCGGAGCTTGCGCGGCTGCGCACGGCAAGCCCGCCCCCGCAACATTCACGGAGGGCCTCAATCGTCATTGTCGACCGCACCCTCGACCTTGCGTCGGCGGCGTCGCATGCGGATAACCTCGCCGATCGAATATACGGCACGCTGCCCCGGAGGCAGTCGCACTCCATCGATGTTGCGGTGGACTACACTCCGCTGTACTGTGACCCGCCGGATGTGTTGGCGTCCGCCGCCGCCGTCGCTGGCGTTGCACACGGCGCGCTTCTTCACGGCCACGACGCGCGCGCGTGCGGCATACTCACGCAAATTGCGGAATCGCCCAAGTCACGTGATGCCGCCGCTGCCGCACGCCACGCGGCGGTTGATCTCGCGTCAAAAGAGGGAGTGGACCTTGGGGCGGATTTGCAGCGCCTTCTAATGGGCAAGGCCACCGCGGAGCATATTGCCTCTGTGGTGCGCGCACTCGCACTCGCGGACGACGGTCGCATCCTTGTCTCGCACGTTGCGGCTGTTGATGTGCTGCTTGCCGCTGCCATTGCGCTGGCCGCAACAACAAAGGACAAGCGCATCGAGCGTCTCCTTGCCGCCGAAAAGGTGATCCAGCTGTCGTGCGCCGAGGCAAAGGCGTCGGCGTCGGGGGCGACCCACCCGTACCGCCAGCTTGCAGACCTTGTGCGGTCGACGCCAGACATGCTTCCCTTTGACACTCTCGTTCTCCTCGTGCATGTGCTGTCTCTTGTTGGACCCCATGGGCACGACGACGCCCAGGCGGGCTACCTGCGCATGCACCTCGCAGAGTCCATTGTCGCGTGGACGGCGGCAGCGAGCGGACGGGGTGTGCCTGTGGACGCGCGCAATATTTCGTGGTTTGGAGAGAGGGCGTTGTCGATCGCCGGGGTTGGCAGCATTGACAGCGGTGTGTCGTGTGTGCTTGGGGCACTGGCGGGTGCGGATGAAGGGCGCTTGCGTGATGCGGTGGAGGATCGGCTGCAGGCCCTCATCGGCGCACTCGTGGACATTGGTGGCGACAGGGCCAGGCTGCAACGGTTCGGGTGGGTGTGTGCATGTGTGTGTGTGTGTGCGTGCATGTGTGTGTGTGGGTGTGTATGTGCGTGTGTTTGTGTGTGTGTGTGTGCGTGTGTGTGTATGTGTATGTGTATGCGTGTGCGTGTGTGTGCGTGTACGTGTGTGCGTGTTTGTGGGTGGGGTTCAATGTTTGGGAGGGTGGGTCGGTGGTTACGTGGCTGTGTGCGTATGGATGTGTGTTTCTCTTGAGCTGTATTGCTTCGCTATCCTTAATCCCGCTCCTTCGTGCACTTGCATTCCCGTGAATGCAATCTGCACACTCAGTGAGCTTGTGGCGACCACGGCGTCGGTGTCGGGAAGCCCTTTCCAGCCGCTGCTCGCACAGCTTGCGGATGCTATTTTGGACGAACGGCGCCCCGAATTGCCTGATTTGGAGAACAAGTCGGTCGGACTCAAGGGACTGCTCAAGAGCGGTTTTGGGTGCGTTGCTCTCTCACGGCTCTGCTATTCATGTTGTCCTGTTTTGTGTCTATTTTCCGTCACTCATCTGCTGTGCGGAGTCCATGGGCACAGCGCCTAAGACACCGACTTGAATCCTACATCTCTCATTCTGTGGTCTATGCATGTTTGCTAATTGTGTGTGGGAGTCGTGTAATTGTTGGAACTCGTAGCGCTGCACCCGTGGACCGAAGTGTGCAAGATCGGGGGTGGCACAATGCGCGGTGGATTTCTTTGACTTGTACTAAATGCACTGCGTGTTTGTCCGTCGTGTTGGCTGTTTCGTTTTGTGCACGTGCAACTTGTGCATAGGCGGTTCCTGAGCTCTGTGAAGCCACGCCCCGACAACCATCCGCTTCTTGTCATTGTTGTAATTGGAGGCGTCACATTTGATGAAGTGAGGCAGGTTGTGGAGGCTGCGCAAGTGCACCGACGGGACATGCAGGTGGGTAGACTGTGTGTTGTCTGTGTGTGTGTGTGTGTGTGTGTGTGTCTGGTGTCCCGTGACAACAATACATCATGAATCCCTATCTGGCGGCAGTTCCCCGTGCTCATCAACCCCTGTTTGTTTTGTTGATTGCGTTGTAGGTTGTCGTGGGATCCACAACGCTGTCGACACCGGAGACCATGCTTACCGCCCTGTGCGCACAATTGGCGCCTTCATAATAGTAAAGCGACTGGTCGCCTCCTTCTCATCCCTCTTCTCCCCTGCATGGAGCACGCGCAGTCGCACTGTCTCCGGTGTGCACAGTGCCGGCTGCCTCGGGGCTACGGTGGCCGTCACGTGAGTCCGCTGTGCTCTTGTGGCTATCAATACAATACTTATAGTAGACGCAGCTGCGCAACGGCAGCCTGCATCGCCGACCCGCTGACACCCGCTGAGACTGCGAGTGCGACACTGTCAGGACCACACCGCGACAGTGTTGGAGTGAAGAAAGTACCTTTTTAACCCTGTCCATGTGCTCTCCCGGTGTGTCCATTGCCCAAAGCAGCGACTCAATCGCACCAATCAAACGCACATGTAACCCTAGCCCTAACCCAAACTCTGCGCACTTGCGACGAAACTGACAGCCACATCAAAAATTCTGGTATTGTTTCCGTGATCAAGACAGCTGATAAAAAAGCAATCAAGGATAGCTCTTATTGCCCCGACCGACACTCACCCCCGGTTAGTTCTCTCTGCACACACAAGGATGGCGTCCATTACCCGCGCAGTCCCCGCAATCGCACTTGCTGGCCGTGCGCTATCCACATCGGCCTCTGTCGCCGCAGCCCCTGCGCATGCATCCCAAGATGTCTCCAGTGCAACTGCCAAGGACACTTCCTTCTACGAGCTGCGCTGGTGCGTGGTAGATTCATGCCATCAATTTGGGTAACAAAATTTGGATTGCCTGTGCTCTGTCCATCTTATCGCACGTCGCTTTTTGAACTCAAACCACAGGACACTAACACGACTGAGACGTGCGTTGGTTGCGGCTATGGCAGGTATGACGTGAAGCCGGCGCACTTCCGCGACTTTCTTGAGCTGACCAAGGAGAAGATCCACCTGCGCACGGCGGTGTCTCCGCTCGTCGGGTACTGGACTTGCGAACTTGGCGGCCTCAACCAGACGGTGCACATCTGGAAGTACGGTGAGTTTTTGTGGTGTATGTCATGGGCACGTGTGTGTCTGAGTTGTGGTGCTGTCATCAGGGCGTATTCACTCGATGCACACACATCCACCCACATACATATACACCCACTCTCTCTCTTGCTTGTGGAGTCCATAGGCACATCGCCAACGTGAATCCCACACAGCTTTCTCTTACTGCTGTTGTGGAGTGCATTGGCATAGCGCCTCCTGAGAGACTGATTTGAGTCATAGATCTCTCCTTCTCTCTGTATCAATTGCTTTATTCGTAATAAGGTGTTTTGGGTTTTATTTTCGCTCAACCTTGTATGTGCCGATAGTCAACGCCTATTCACACGCACTTGATTCACACATAAATACACACACACACACCATTGTTACAACGACAGACTCGTTTGCACAGCGCACGGCCGTGAGGGCAATGCTTGGTCAGAATGACGTGTGGATGGCCTCGTACATGGCCAAAATGACGCCTTGGCTGAACCAACAGGTGCGCACCCTATGCGAATGCATGTCATTGTCATTGATGTGCGTATGCATGCGAACTGTGCATCATGTGTCTGCATGTATGTGTGTGTGTGTGTGTGTGTGTGTGTGTGTGTGTGTGTGTGTGTGTGTGTATGCGTGTGTGTGTGTGCTTGTGTGTGCCCACATCGCCGATTGTTCGGTAAGACATGCTGTTTCTTCTC
>CALSCR010002551.1:5971-37975 GCA_943704495.1 Pigoraptor chileana
ATCTGGAGTGCCAAAGTTTGTTGATGTGGACGAGTGCACGTACTATTTCGAGTGGGAGACGAGCGCCGCGTGTCCCGTGGGCGGGCCGGTGACCGGGGATGGCTGCAGAGTGGAGAATCCCGAGACAGGCGAGGCGTACGATTTGAGCGCTCTCAAGCGAGTGTCTGGCAGCGCAGATGGTGACTATACGATTGTGGCCGATGGGTACACGTACGAGTTCAATGTATGCGGTGCGCTTGTGGACAAGTCAGCGTGCGGCGGCAATGGGAATGCGGGTGGATGCCAGACGAAGGAAGGGGCTGCGGACCGTGTGTTGGGTGTGTTTACGGACGATCTGGAGCTTCGGGACGGCGAACTGTATCTGGTGTACACTGGAGGCGAAGCGTGTCACAAGGGAACTGACAATGAGGTCGATCGGTCCGTGTCTATTCATTTTGTGTGCGACACAACTGTGAACGGGAATGGGTCGCCGGTGTTCGTTGGGGAGTCGAAGGACATCTGCCAGTACAATCTCGAATGGCGCACAAAATCTGCGTGTGCGACGTCTGCGGAGATTGAATGCGACGCCATTGACCTTGTTACGAAGGACGAGTATGACCTGTCGGCCTTGTCGAAGGGGAGCGGGGGATGGGATGTTGTGGATGCGACTGGGCAGGGGAATAAGTTCAAGGTGAATGTATGCCGGTCTCTCGGGAAGATTGCGGGTACGACGTGCGCATGGGGTGCCGGCGTGTGCGGGAACCTGACCGATGGGTTCTGGAATGTGGACTTTGGGAAGCCTGGGACGCCGATAGCGAAGGATGGTGTTATTTCGCTTGTGTACGAGAACGGCGGGAAGTGCCCTGGGGACGACTCTGACGTTGTGCGGTCGGTGTTTTCACTGACGTGCAAGCCGGGGACGATTGGAGTGCCAAAGTTTGTTGGAGTGGACGAGTGCACGTATAATTTCGAGTGGGAGACGAGCGCCGCGTGTCCCGTGGGCGGGCCGGTGACCGGGGATGGCTGCAGCGTTACGGACCTAGTCACAGGAGAGACATACGATTTGTCTAAGCTACGCAGGCGTCCGGGTGTGGATGAGCAGGATTATACGGTGGCTGCGGGTGTGTATACTTACGAATTCAACGTGTGTGGGGGTCTTATTGATGGCACGTCGTGTGGCAGCAATGCCGGTGCCGGTGCGTGCCAACATGCGGAGGGCAAGTCTGATCACGTAGTTGGTCTCTGGAACGATGACCCTGAGCTGCGTGACGGAGAATTGTACCTTGTCTATACGGACGGCGATTCGTGTCACAAGGGAACTGAGGGCGAGGTGAACCGGTCCCTTGCAATCCACTTTGTGTGCGATTCAGCTGCAGGCATTGGGGAGCCTATTCTAGTCACCGAGAACAAAGAAGTGTGCCAGTACCTGTTTGAGTGGCGCACGGCGTCGGCTTGCGCACGGGGGGCTTCTGTCGAGTGTGCAGTCGAGGACGATCTCACGGGCCATCAGTATGATCTCAGCCGCCTGTCGAATGCGACGGGTGGGTGGAATGTCATTGACGCCACAGGACACAATTCTCACATTCGCATCAACCTATGCCGCCCTCTCGGAAGGAAGGCCATGGGCACGTGCCCACCGTCGTCTGGAGTATGCGGAGACCTCGTTGGCATATCGTCACTCAACCTTGGGAACCCTGCGGAGCTGTCTGCACGGGATGGTGTTGTGGTCGCCCGCTACGAAAATGGCTCAGTATGTCCAACGGATCCCTATGACACAATTGAGACTGTCCTGACGCTCACTTGCCGCCCTGGTTCGCTGGGTGCACCCAAATTCCTGGGCCTCTCAGACTGTCTTGCGCGCTTTGTCTGGGAGACCGAAGCTGCGTGCGCAGTTGCCGGACCGACAGTGGGAGCCAACTGCCTGGTCGCGGACCCCGAGTCTGGCGCTCTCTACGATCTCGGGGGCCTGCAGCAGGTTCGCGGCGGAGCATACACGGTCAGTGGCGACGGATTCACGTACTCCCTCAATATTTGTGGCAGCATTGCGAAGGACGGCATGTGCGGGGCCTACAAGGGTGCCGGTGGCTGCCAAACGGATACGCGAACGGGAGTGCAGCGGCTCCTAGGCGTGTTTAACGAAGCGCCCGTATTGATGGACGGTGAGCCCTATCTCATCTACAGGGGCGGAGAGCCATGCCACAAAGGCACGGAAAAGGAGACGAACCGCACAATGACAATCCATTTTGTGTGCGACCCGACGGCCAAGGCTGACAGCATGCCCATTTTCATTGGCGAGGCAAAAGATGTTTGCCAATACGACTTCGTCTGGCGGACTCGCTTGGGCTGTGCGGTTGACACTGACTTTGAGTGCTTCGTGGCTGACTATGCAAAAGGCCTGCAGTACGACCTGTCTGACCTGACCCGCGACGAGGACGAAACGAACTGGAAGGGATTCAATCCAAGCGATCCATCGGCAAAGTTTATCCTGAATGTGTGCCGCAGCATCAATGCGGCCGATGCAGGCGGCTGTCCAACTGGCAGCGGCTTGTGCGTGCAGAAGGATGGGAAAAGTTTCTCACTCGGACGACCGACACCACCCACACTAGATGCCGATGGATCGCTGTCGATGGTGTTTGATTCGCCGGATTCGTGCCCCTTTGGCGATTACGACGTTTACGCCAGCATCAAATTCGGGTGCCTGGCAAACGATGTGGGTCGCCCAGTGATTGTTGCTTCGGACAACCCTTGCTCGTTTGAGTTTCTGTGGATGACATCGGGTGCATGTCCCGTGCATGCTCCTGTTGTTGGGGCGGACTGCGCCGTGCGGGATCCCAAGACGGGCGTGCTGCTTGATCTGTCGCCCCTGCGCTCCGCAGCCAGCGATACCGAGATTGTCGTAGGGGGATTTGTGTACCACATCAACGTATGCGGGCCCCTCACGGACGGAGACGGTTGCGCGGCGCTCTACACGCAGCGAAATGCAAGCACCACCGGTGCGTGCCAGACAGTCCCGGGCCATCCGGAGCTCTCCAAGTCAATGGGTGTATTCACATCGTCGCCCGTCATCGAAGACGACGTGCTTGTGCTTGAGTATGAGGACGGCACACCCTGCCACAATTCGCATTACAACCGCTCTCTGCGGATTGAATTCACCTGCGACCACACCTCGGAGGGCCGCCCCGTCTTTGTCCGCGAGACGCCCGAGTGCCAGTACGTCTTCTCGTGGGCATCCTCTGTTGCGTGTGTCGCTCGACAGTACGAATCGGAGTGCATTTACGAGGATGACTCTGGGGATTTGTTTGACTTTTCGCCGTTGTCGCGACTTGTCGACCCTTGGGTTGTGCAGGATCCCAAATCAAGCCTCACATATGCAATCAATGTATGCCGCCCGACGGAGGTCGCCGGGTGCCCTTCGACGGCGGGCGCCTGCATTACTACCTCGAATGCGAACAAGGACCTTGGGGCCGCGTCGTCTGATTTCACACGCAAGGGTGGGCTGCCACACAGCAAACCATTTTTATTTATCAGTCTAAGTTAGCCCTAGTTGAGTGTTGACTATCATCGCTGGTCTGTACGATGACCGATTTTGTCGCGTAAACTGACATGAGTCAACCTGCGCCTGTTTGACCCCCACAGGAGACGTAATCCAACTGGCATACACAGGCGGCGCACCGTGCGACCACCAGCGTGGTCAAATCACCACTACAATCGACTTTGTGTGCAAAAAGGGTGAACTTGGCGCGCCAGTTTTCATCGATCAAGCCGACGAGTGCTCGTTCCAGTTCCGGTGGGAGACGGCGGCCGCATGCCCCTACACGACCAGGTTTGTAAGCGGAGCTGCTATGGGTGGCGTTGTATGCATGTGTTTGTTGTCGGCGGTTTGTGAATGCATTGGGGTGTTTGTTTTATGTGCGCTGTATGTCGTGCACTCAATTTGTGGCTGGCTTTGCGTACTATTTCCGTGATGTTACTTACTGATCATCACCATTACTGTTTCAGGGAGGTTACGGGTGCCGACTGCAAGGTTAAAGATCCCGTGTCCAAAAACACGTTTGACCTATCTTCGCTGCACACGAGCGGGTGAGTGACGAAAGTGGCGGTGTGTTTGTCAGTGCGTCTGTTCGCCGTCCTTCGAAGGACGGCATACCATTGCATGTTCGTTCCCAATGAGGTTTGTCTAACCCATTGCCACAATGCATGGCACACCAATGCATTCTATTCGCTGCCGCAGAGTGGCGGGGTCGGTCAAAGGACCCGACGGCGCATCGTATGCCATCAATATTTGCGGCGATGTCCATGTCGCGGGATCCGCCGTCTCTTCTGGCATCGGCGTCGTTAAAGTGCCCGCCGGGTCCTCCTCCGCACTTCCGATTGGCGCGACGTCCTCATCCCCTGTTGTGTCTGGTGGGTTTATTGCCTTAACATTTTTGGTGCTTTGAAACTGTATGGAATCAGTATTGAAATTGTTGTCGGAACTGTTTGGGACTGTTGTGAGAACTGCCATTGAACTGTGTGGAAGTTTTTTCAAGTTGTTATTGGCATATTTATTAGGCATCTGTGTCTCAAATGGTGCGGCAATGAACCCACAGCGCATGCATCCCCGCGCGCCGTGGTTTGCGTTCGCGTTCATGTGGCATCCAGTTGACCTTTGTCTGCTGTCCGTCCCATTTCTTCCCATTCTTCGCGCAGACAACCGGCTGATGTTTACCATGCCCGCACAGGGTACACAGCCTTGCTTCAGTGGCGGACCCGCCAGCTCGTCCATGGTCTACTTTGAGTGCGATCAATCAGCTGGTGTCCAGGTATGTATCCAAGTGTCTGTATCGTATGTGTGCGTGTGTGCGTGTGTGCGTGTGTGTGTGTGTGTGTGGGTGTGTGTGTGTGGTGTGTGCCTGTAGATTGGGTCCCGCGTATTAGAAACTTCCCTATGTGAAATACATGGCTCCACATAAACGCTGTTTTGCGTCTTGTCCCAGGGATCCCTATCTCTGCAATATGTGTCGTCCCGGTGCCATCACGTGTTCTTCTGGAAGACTTCTGCGGCGTGCAGGTGAGTCGCGTCGTTCTCTTGTGCCGTTATGCGCCAAAACTGTGGTCTGATTATTTTTGGTTGATTGCTCAAAAGTTGTATTTGCCGCATCTTTTTTTTTTCAATGTTAAATCGAGTCCATGCTGCTGCTGACGCTGACTTTGAGTCTACATGGATTCTACATTATGTTTTGTTGGGGCAGTGGAGGGTCAATTGCACCAACATTCACGCCCGCACCGTCGTCGGGCGGTGACGGAGGCGTGCGATTGGGCGCCATCATCGGCACTGTCTTTGGCGTCCTCGCACTCCTTGTGATGGTGTATCTACTGAGGTCGCCAAGCCGACGGTGAGTACCCTCTGCGACTGTGCTGTTTTGCGATTCTCAATTGTGCGTTATTCCCCATGTGCTCACATTCTTCGTTCCATGTGACCAACGGTACATGCCAACGCACAGGGCACGTGCTGCTGCTGTTGCCTGCCTGCCGTGCCGTTTCATCCGAGCGCGCTGCTTCAGTCCTTCCCGCCACAGCGCCGACCTTGAATCGCTGTTGGACGGCGACGACGACGACGACGAGCTGCTTGCCTTGTAGTCAACGATGCAACAGTCGGCTGACTGACTAACTGCCGCACATACCCGCGCACCTGAGCTCCCAGTACCTGCTGTTCCAGCGTTCGTGGTGCCGACTGGCTGGCCGCACCTTCCTTATTCAGTGCACCCACAGCATTTCGAGCACAATTTAACACCATTTCTAGTAGGAAATTTTGCCACCACAAATATCATTTGTAATTCAGCGTATTCTTTTGGTTTGCTCAGCGTAATCTCTGTTGTACATCAGCTGCGACCGCCGCCCTCTTCCGGGTGCGGGTATCGCCTACTTTGTTGCTGATAAAGAAGCGCCTGGCGCACGTTATCTGCAGCCTTTGTTCTCGCGTGAATGGAATGTTGGTCGGCGGTGGTGCTGTCCCATGCAAACGCGTGCCAGTAAGTCTCGAGAGCCGCCATCCGGCCTATGCTTTCGCCCCTGCCACGCCACGTTACACAGTATCGTCGTGGAACGCCCACTTTGTCTTTTTGGGTGACCGCGCGCAATGGCTGACATATCGGTCGTTGTCCGGGGGCCGCTCCTTGAGCTTGCAGCTGCTGAGCATCGACAGAATGCTCTGGCAGACGGACGAAACGGTAAGCGCGGGGCTCCATGCACCCTCGGCTCCGTCTGATAACACGCTTATGCACACATGGCCATTGCTGTACACATGAGGATGCACGGGCACGGCGTCCGGCACGAACGTCACCTCGGGCGCCTGCGCGGCGATATTGGGGGAATCACATGAACATTTATAATGAGTTTGTTATGCTCGGCCGCCATTCATGTTTCTGAACAACCTTTAAATAGAGATATATGAGGCACAAACACAACCGTCAGCCTAGCAGACATCAAGCGCGCCTCTGTCAAGAGACCGGAGCGCACATCCCATTCATACCTCAAACGGATAGTTGTCGTTGAAAACAAAACGGAGAGTGAACTTCTCCCCCTCATAGAGCGTTCCAGGCGCACCCTGTAAAACGAGTGCAAGGAGCAACAGCGTCACGGGACCACTTTGGAAGCGCGGGGTGCCCTTCGAAACACAAATAACAATGCGTGGCAGCTCAAGAATATGAAGCACACGAATACGCAACACGACAACACACCAGCATGTGGAGCGTCCAGCACTGGAGCGAGTCAGGCACCGAAGCGAGCTTGAAGAATGGGTCCGGGTTCGCCTGAAAATACAAACAGAAGCACCAGCCATGAGTGCCATAGTCTCAAACACTGCCAGCCGCAGGAAAGAGATGTAGGATTCAAGGCAGTGCCTTGGGCGCTGTGCCCATGGACTCCACAGGACTCCACAAGAGAGAGAGAGAGAGAGAAAGAGAGAGAGAGAGAATGTGGGGAATATTGAGGCAATTGTGCCACCGCTTTTCAACATGACGATCACAGAACACATAAAGCGACGTTGAAAGTGCGTCGGTGTGCATAGAAGTTGGAAAGCGAATGTGTGAGAAATGCGGAACATCGCAGTGTCGAGAGTAGACACAAGAGAGAATCAGTGCTCGGGCCCTGAAGCAATGGCACAGCGACTTAACAGATCGAGCGAGAGGGAGAAGGAGACGAGAACTGAAGCCCCACGTGCGCAGCTATACAAAAAGGGCCATTATACGCAAAGGGCTAACACGAGCCACTACAATGGCCCGCAGGTGGCAGTATGCCCCAGTTCACAGTCAATTCACCTGCAGTTCCCGCAATTCAAGCTGAAGACGGCGCGTTGACGTTTTCGACATTTTCTTCTTTCGTTGTTGTTGCAAAGAACAAGCGTGCAAGCAACTGAGGATCAGTTGTAATTGAGTGCAGACGATTACTTTACTTTTTGTTGCGCCAGTTGAGCCGACTTGAAACGATGCCCACATCCAATCACATGCCTTCCACGATCTCGCTTATTTGTAATCACAACATCGTCGAATACACAAACGAAAGACAGACAGTCTGTCCAACAAACTCTTCCGTACCCATCCAGGATGCATACACTTCAAATTGCTGCGTTGCCGCATTGAAAGGGATATTCAACGGCGGTTCGACAGACTGCACAAGCGAGCTTTTGTATTCGTGCGTCCTCGTCCGACGGATTTGGGCTTCATCCACGGCCGTTGTTGGCGCGTGACCGACCGCTCTCCTCCCGCTCTTGGCAATACCGTCCGTGATAATGGATTTTCTGGCGGAGAACAACGCGTGCGGACAGACCATTCTGCGTCTTGTGAGCCGTGGAAACGCAATTATTGCTGAGCTGCTGCGTCTCGGTGATTTCGTGCCACCGGTGTTTCGGTTGGAGACAAAGGATGATCGCGACAAGTACGGGGACATTCTGATTGACTTCAACTATTTTCGTAACTCGGAGTTTTACGACAACAAGATCGAGTCTTCCGCGGTGCGTTTATCTACACGGACATTATGGGCTCACATAGGTGCTACTACTAGTTTATTTTTCCTTCATCGTTGCTCTACTTACTTTCCCTGATGCCTTCTGTGCGTGGGCGTTCTGGTGCAGGATCTCGTGGATATTGACGAAGAGTTCAAAGACAACCACCTTGAGATTGTGACGCGCTTCTACCTTGCATTTGAGAGCGTGTACAAGTATGTTGTTGACCTCACTCACTTTCTTGAAGATCTCGACGAGGGCGTCTTTATTCAGCAGACACTTGAGACGGTGCTGCAGAACACGGACGGAAAGCAGCTTCTGGTGGGTGGCGGCACGGCAGCTGTGCTGGCAACGGCGTGTGTGTGCCCTTTACTTATCGCTTGTTCGCTTTATGCAGGCGTGGGCTGCAGCTCAGTTATTTGTTCTATGTGGACGGGGATGCCTGCCCATGCGGCCAACTGTCTGTTGCTGACGCCTTGCTCCCGGGCTGTTCACATCCTTCGCAGGTCGAGTCGCTCTATCTGTACGGTGTGATGCTGCTTGTGCTGGATAGCAAGATGGAGGGCCCCGTTCGCGAGCGGATGCTTGTCGCATACAACAGGTCGGTTGCATTCTTGCGTGCACGCACTCCGTTCCACATTCACAAATCGCCCGACTGCCTCAACGCCTCCTCACCAATCTTATCGCTTCGTATCCTTTGGTAATGCAGGTATCGCGGTGCACAGGCGAACGAGGCTAACATTGACGAGGTGTGCAAGCTTCTTCGCGGGACCGGCTTTGTTCCCGGCGGCAAGAGACCCCAGGGATATCCCGAGCAGTACTTTAAGCGGGTGCCGCTGCCCGAGCAGTTTGTGGACATGATCATTGGTCGCCTGCGCTCCGACGACATCTATAACCAGATAAGCGCCTACCCAATGCCCGAGCACCGCAGCACTGCACTGGCGACACAGGCATCGATGCTCTACGTCATTCTCTACTTTGCGCCAGACATGCTGAACAACCAGCAGTCCAAGATGCGCGAGATAGTCGACAAGCACTTTCCCGACAACTGGATCGTCTCGGTGTACATGGGCACCACCGTCAACCTCATGGAGGTGTGGGAGCCCTACAAAGCCGCTTCGAAGGCACTCAATAACACAGTCGAGCAGTCCAACGTCAAGTCGCTGGCGGAGAAGTACATTGGCAAGGTCCAGACTCTGAGCAAGGTACGCTCATGCGCTGCAGCGCGGGGTGGTTGCGAGCTTGCATGTCAGTCGTTCAATCGTGTGTGTGTCATGTTTTAGTGCTGTCTTTCTGCCGTGTTGTGGCTGCACGGGAATGTATTCCCTGTATACTTTGTTTTCAAGTGCGATGCAGCTGCTGTTGTACTTGTCGAATATAATGGAAGGCACTCACTCACTGTGTCGTGTGCAACTGATTTGACTATTGACGGTGGCTGGCAACTCGCTGTGCTCCATTGTGGCGCAGGCTCTGGAAAAGTATCTCACTGAGGGTGTACTCGTCGAGGATCACGTGCTTGATAACGTGCCGAAGCTGATGAACTGCATGCGGGAGTGCAATGTAACGATCCGCTGGCTGATGCTGCACACAAACGAGCGGTCAGTCGAGGCGCACCCGCGGTCGAAGAAGATACGCGATGCGATTGCCGCCCTCGGCTACAACCCGCGTGCCCTATTTGGGCTCATGCTCAACACGGGGCAGTATGAATTCCAGCTGAAGCGGCTGTTCTCCGACCTGCTTGCGCAGAAGCAGACGCGGTGGGAAACGTGCAAGCGCGAGGGTGTTGAGCGCATGACGGAGCTCGGTGACGTATTCAGCGGAACCAAACCCCTGACTCGCGTCGAGAAGAACGAAAATCTGCAGGCGTGGTTTCACGAAATGGCCCGCCAAATCGGCTCGTTGGACTACGCAGACTCGACGAGTGCTGGGCGAAAGGTGGTGCAGCTGATGCAGGCAATGGAGGAGGTCCAGGAGTTTCACCAACTTGAAACATCGCTGCAGATCAAGCAGTTTCTTGCGGAAACGCGCTCGTACCTCCACCAGATGATCCGCACGATCAACATCAAGGAAGAGTGGCTCGTCACCATGCAGATTGTGGGCGACCTCTCGTACGCGTGGCAGACGGTCGACGACTTCACGCCGTATATGCAGGACTCGATCAAGTCGGATCCCTCTATCGTCATCAAGTTGCGCGCCACGTTTCTCAAAATGGCAACGGCTCTCGATTTGCCCCTCGTTCGCATCAACCAGGCCAACTCTCCTGACCTTCACAGCGTCTCGCAATACTACTCCGGGGAGCTCGTAACGTACGTGCGCAAAGTACTGCAAATCGTCCCCGAGTCAATGTTTGAGATTTTGAACGAAATTGTGACAATTCAGACGGAAGGAATGCAGGAAGTGCCCACGCGTCTCGACAAGGATAAGATGCGCGACTATGCGCAGCTCAACGAGCGGTACCAGGTGGCGCGCCTCACGCATAAGATTTCTGTATTCACGGAAGGCATTTTGGCGATGAAGAAGACACTGGTGGGCATCATCCAGGTCGATCCAAAGCAGCTTCTCGAGGATGGCATTCGCAAGGAGCTCGTGCGCCGCGTGGCGGACGCACTCGACAAGGTATAACAGGTTGCAATGTGTGCTGACACGAGCGTCATGGTCTCTCTCTCTCTCTCTCTCTCTCTCTGTGTTGTGGAGTCCATGGGCACAGCCCCTATGACACTGACTTGAATCCTACATCTCTGTGTGTGTGTGTATGTTGTATGCTTATAAGTCTGCATCAAGGATGTTATTAATTTACCCTGCCCAGATCTTGGTCACCCTGGATTGGTGTGGTACTCTGTCATGTTCGCTTCCGTGGGTCATTTTCTGTGCGAGTTTTACTTTATGAATGCATATTGCGAGCATGACGTTTTTGTTCAGATACTGATGTCCCGGTGCTTATATACACTGCCAAATGACTGCCCATATACACTGCGCCTTCGCTCGCATCTACAGACGCTTGTGTTCAACAACGCGAAGGGCAACGAGGTCGTCAAGCGGCTGGAGCTCCTATCGGCGAGGATGGACGGGTTCCGCAGGTCCTTTGAGTATATTCAGGTGAGCTCGTATGCCTGGCTTTTTATTCTTCTTTGCTTTGGGGATTGCTACTCACGTGATTGTAGATGCACGAACTGAAGACCACACGCTGTGGTTGCAATTGCAGGACTATGTGAATATCTACGGCCTGAAAATCTGGCAGGAAGAAGTGAGCCGCATCGTCATGTACAACGTGGAGCAAGAGTGCAACAGCTTTCTCAAGACAAAGGTGTTTGACTGGCAGTCGGTGTACCAGTCGGCGGCTATTCCGATTCCCAAGTTCCCCCCGGTCGACCGCGAGTCGGTCAACTTTATCGGCCGCCTCGCGAGGGAAATCCTGCGACTGACAGACTCGCGCACGACCGTTTACATTGACGCGATGAGCGCATGGTACGATGCGAAGACAACGCGCGAGTTGGTCAACATCAAGATGTTTGGCAGCCTCCACCGCGCAGTAGGGAGCTTTGGGCTTGCGGGATTGGACAGGCTGCTGTGCTTCATGGTGGTGCGTGAGATGCAGGCGTACACCGCCGCATACAAACGGCTCATCAAGGCGGACAAGAGCCTGCGCCAGATGATTGACGAGTGCGCCCAAGTTCTGGATCCTGCCACAGAAACGCCCGCAAATCCAGCCAAGGTGGGCCGGCAGTTGCTCATGTAAATGAACATTTTGTGATGCGTAGGCGTGTTGTGTGGTGGTGCTCAGGCGAATGGAATGACCATGTTATGTAGACTCATCCAATGGATTCGAGTATTGAATTGTGTATGTGGGTGTATGTGTGTGTGTGCTTTGGTTGTTGTGGTTGCGTGTGTTTACTATGTTTGTGGCTGGTTGCTAATGCCCCAAATAAATGCCGTGCTTCTTGCCTTCTGCCAGGTGTACCCTGTCGCCGCAACCAAGGGAGCAAGGCTGTGGTCGCTCTATCTCGACGCGGTGATGCGAGTCGGCCAGATTCAGCTCGTGCGCCGTTTGATTGCCAACGAACTGCGTGCGTCTGCGAGGGCCGACTCGAAGCTGCTCGCCTCGTGCCTCACCGTGATGAACGATTCGCTGATGGCGTCGATCCACGCGCACTACAAGAACCCCGCCCTACCATACCCAAGTGACGATAACCCACTCCTCTATGAGGTGCGCACTGCTGCATATATTAGAGCCCCTTACTGCCTGTCAGACCTTCTGTTTTGGCTGTTTTGGCGTGTGTTGTACCTCGACTAACAAAGCCTTGTTTCCTATTCCATGACGGGGTCTGTAATCATGGGCAGCTCTCGCTCTATCTTGAAAGCGCGGGACTCGGAGACACTTTCTCCAAAATCTATGTGCCGACCCAGCAGCTGGAGCATCTGTCGCTCGTGAATGCACTCTTTGCGACCAGCCAGCTGCCGCGCCTTCAGTACACCAAAGGAGTCGGTGGGTGTGGCGCTTCAGTCCGCCTGATGTGTGTGTATGTTGCATTCCCGTGCATTGGATGGATGGGCCCTTGACGCCACTTGGGAATGCGTTACAACATTGTTACCCTGGCGTAATTGTTTTGGTCGCTTTTTGTTGTGACAATGGCAGCTGTCGGTACAGCTTACTGCTCTTTCGTTTCGATTTTTAATTTACTTTTTCTTTTTGTTCGTTTGCTTGCAGGTGCCATGCTGAGCAAGAACAAGAGCGACCCGCTCGATGGAGCGCCGTTTGTTGTCGGCATGCTTACGTTTGTCCGCCAGTTTCACGCCGCGCATCAAACGGAATTTCTGGCATACATGGGACAGTATATCCGCGCCCATGTCGTTGGCACGAGGTTTGTTTGTGTGTTCGAATGCCCGCAACTAAACTTGTGCTGGAGCTTGTCTTGCCCAGCTCTGAAAGCGCAAACTGTCTCTCTTGGTGGTCTTGTGGAGTCCATGGGCACAGTGCCCATGACGCTGACGCTGACTTGAATCCTACATCCCTTGGTCGTCTGCATTTGCAGGGACGCCAAGTCGATGGATCTTCCCGCGGAAGTCGTCAATGGCCTTGTGTTCCTGGAAGACTACTGCCGGTATGGTAGCATCAGCCGCAAGGCTGTCGAAAGCTGCATTCCAAACTATCTTTTCGACCATTTCAAGTAACGCCACTACCAGCGGGATAGCCGAGACGACCACGCAGACCACCATGGTGTCGGGTGCCTGCCGCGATGCGTGCCAATGCAATTCAGTACAAATGGAAAAGCACTCCTTCAGTGGAATAGGACAATTTAATGAGAGCAGCTGCACATGCTTGCGAATATTTACTACGCCTTGCGTGCCGACGTCGATGGCTGATCGTCCGTGTGCTGCAATGGTGGATGTGGCGTGGTGTGTGTGGGCAAGTAGGATATGAGGTTGCAGTCAACTAGTCAGATCTGACAACGTTTCGAGATGTATGATTCAAGTCAGTGTCTTAGACGTGTGCCCATGGACTCCACAAAAAACAGCGCACTGGACCCCGTTCAAAGTGAGATATATGTGATTCTTAGGCCGTGCCTATCTCAACAAGAGTGAGGGAGAGAGCGCGAGAGAAATGTAGGATTCAATTCAGTGTCTTAGGCACTGTGCCCATGGACTCCACAAGAGAGAGAGAGAGAGAGAGAGAGCGAGTGAGAGTGAGAGAGAGATGTAGGATTCAAGTCAGTGTCTTTGGCGCTATGCCCAAGGACTCCACAAAAGAGAGAGAGAGACCTTCAGTACTCAAAACGCCTTAGGCATAAGCCCATCGACTCCAAAGAGAGATAGAGAGAGAGGTAAATCCTTGGCACATTGGCAGCACTCATAACTCACCCCAACGGCGAAAAGGGGATGCCCCGCATAGAAGTTTGAGCGCTGCACGACCACGCGCGGTGGTCCCTGACGGAAAGCATCAACAGTGTGCTGCACGTGATCGAACCACCGGAGGAGATGGACAAACTCTCCGTGGCGGAGGGGCGAGAGTCCCGCCTGCGTAGACAGCGAGATGAGCCTCATTGCCCAAGAATGCACGCACACCGCACAAGCAATTACAACATAACAATGACGGCAGGCATAGTGACACTCACCACAGTCGCCCGGAGCGCACAGTACACAGCAATGTCCGCGAGGGTGGCGTCATTGCCCAAAAGATACACATGATCGGCCAGAGCCCCATTTACGGTCTGAGAAAGGATTGCGAAACGGAAGGAGAGTTAGTGGATTGCGCATTTATGAAGCGCACCAGGATTAGTACCACACGGGCGCATGGGAGTGCATACGGGCACATGGGAGTATACCTGCAGGACACCAGTGACGCGCTTGGCGTCATTTGAGCGGACCGCACCCTCGACATCAATCTTGGCAAAGGACAGCCACTGCGATACCTACATAAGGCTTCAAAAATGCGCGATGATAGACACAAGCAATCAGCGGCCACAGACACAAGCACAACAATCAAATTTTAAATTGGAAAGCAAACAAGAAAACGTGTTCGCACCAATGCATAGTCCGCCTCATTACGGCCAGTAAGCTGCTTCTGGGACTGAGATGCGACAAAGAGGGCCGTTGCGTGGAGACCGACAAGGGATCCCTCTGCAGATAGCACGGCTGGTGTCTGGGAAGAGCGAATGCAAACAAAAGTTACAGTGCGACCAATGCGAAACCAAATTGTTTGCGTGAACATCGCATGCACAAGTGACAAGTAAGTCGTGCGCTTGGGTGTGCCGGGCGTGTTTGTCAATTGCGAAAAAGACATGGTGAATTACTTGACGGCTTGATGGCGAGCAATCACAGCGAGTGCTGTGTCCATGCATGAAGCGCCGCGCCAGCCGAGAAGTATGCTTTGTATGGACATATAATCCCATAGCACTGCTTAATGGCTGGTCTGTCAGCCCTTTCTATCTATGCTGCACTCGACTCCAATGAGCGATTACACACCTCCCCGCCGGGTGAAGCCTTCTTGAGGCCAGCGGGATGCTGCTTGCCGGACGGATCAACGCTAATGACGGAGATGGATGTGGATCTGAGACCCCCGTACGACGTGAGCACGGCGAAGAGGTCCTTCCATGCGGCCTCCTCCGCACCTGCGCTCACAAATACTTCTACGGCAGGAGTGGATGCCGCCATTTTAGTCCACCGTCGTTACGTGCCAATTGACAGTGTCCTTGCCCAATGGTTTTTGTGTGCGTGTGTGTGTTTGTGCGTGGTGGTCAGGATATAAAGTCGCATCTCACTGTGCATGCAGTTCCCGGGCACTGACCTGAGGGCCCGTTTCTGTCAAGGGTACCCAAAATTGTGAACTGTCTCGGTACGGCCGGGCACGTGACCGCCTGACTGGCGTGGAGTGATAAATATCAAATTCAGTAGACCCTCTATTATACATAGTTTCATCTGTGGCATCGTCTTACTTCACATTCAGCTGAAAATGGACGCCATGGACGGGTCTGTCCGTGGAACTGCTAGTCAGGACCTCGTTGCGGAGAAAATTCGTGAGTATGAGCGGTTTTTGGGCGACCGCCTGCAGACGGATCTGCGGCTGGCTCTTGCCGCGCGCGACCGCGTGTATGCACGCTCAGCCGAGTACTTGCGTCTGCGGTCCGCTATCGAGGCGATGCAGGCGAGCGGTGCGATGCCCAGCGGGGTCTCTGCAATGGTGGACCTTGGATGCAACTTCTATGCACAGGCGCGGGTGGAGGACGCATCTCACATATACGTCGAGGTTGGCTTTGGATTCTATGTGCAGTTCACGGCGGAGGAAGCGCTTGCGTTCATTGACAAGAAAACTGCTCAACTCAACGGGTAAGGATACTGCGACTTCTGTAGAAGTTAGCGCGTGGGAGTCGCATGTGCCAAAGTGGAAATCTACCCACTCGTTAAATTGGAAAACAATTTTATCGAATGCGGTTATTGCTACTATCGAATACCGCGACACCTATAATAATCAAACGCTTCCCTTCTGATCCCAGGTCTGCCAACGATCTATCCGCACAGGCCGCCAAAATCCGCGCCCACATAAAGCTTGTTCTCGAGGCCCTACAAGAGCTTCAATTTGGAGGCGCACGTCGTCCCCAACAGCGCATCTTGTGATTGTCGCGGAGAGTGTGCGCTGTGCGTCGTGGAATCAGCCTCGGTCACGTGCGCGGCGTCCTCTGCCGCGCAGCCAGTCCCGGTCTGGTTCAGTCCCTTCCCTCCCCACCACTCCGTCCCCATCACTCTGGCGGCGACGACACAGCCGCTCCTCCGCGCACACTAGCAGCGGCGCCGCTTTGCAATAGGGGCTTGAATGCGCAGAGGGGCTCTGGAGTCGTCCCCCGAATGGGATTGTATGTGTTGGACTTGGCGTACAGCTGCATTCCCCGCCGCGACATGCGCTCCTGCATAGCAAGGCCAAAGATAGAGGACGATCAGCTTGGAATCGGTGCGGAGGGAGACTAGCAAGACAAAGCGCAACCCACCATGACCCCGTAGTCGTGCCGCCGCAACTCGCTTCCCTGGGAATTATCAGCATAGCCGCCCGTGATAAGGTTATATCCAACGCTGTATAAGATGCGCACATACGTTAGCGATGCGGTTGTGTTCTTGTGCGCCAGCTATGACCAAGGGGCCAGTGTAAATACACAGCACATGACTAGTGGCTCTGCTGTAGCACTCTTTCCTTTCATCGCAGTAAGCAACAACCGACCTGTTTTCGTTGAGCCGCGACTGCTCCCGTCGGGCCTCTAGTTTCACCATCCCCATGTTGCGGCGCCCGTCAACCTCTCCACGGTGCATGTCTTCGCGGTCCCGCATTCGCTTGCTGAGGAGTGTGTCGCACATGGGTAGTGTGGAGATAAAGTCAATGCAGCGGTGAATGGACTGTTTGGGCGAATCGAACGAACAGGGTAGTCAACCACCTAGCACAGAAAATCACATGCAAGTTGATTGCTATGTGCGAAAGCACACCTTAACGCCCCGATGATTACATCCTTTTGTCGGCGTTCTCGATCCAATTCGGGCGCCGTTGAGAGAATGGATGGCCGGGACAATTCTTCGAGCGCTGCACCACAAAGCAAGACAACGTGTAAGGAAAGAGAATGGCCAAGCGATCATCTTTAGTTGTGGATGGCGTGGAGATGGATTCTCATGAGGGTTGGCAGGTTGAACACATACATGGGCGCCCCCCCGGTGCATCGTGCGATAGCCGTACGCCTGCCTTGGCGTATTGTCGCTTCCCAGAGATCATTCCCTGCATAAACAGGAGAGTATTAGTGACGCAGTTTTCCCACGAGAAGCCCACAGAAAATACTTGATGCACGGCGGAGCACCAACCGGATCCCTGCTTCCATGATAGACTTCGCGCTTCCCATCAGCCGCCGACTCGCGTCCGCCGTTGCTGCGCCCACCAGGAGATTTCGAGCGTGAACTGCCGTTGATGTGCATTTTGGTATGTGTCTGAGTGTGCGGATGCAACTGTGTGGCTTGCGGTGCACTAGCGAGTCCAGTGCGTCCTTGCGAGTGGGTTGACGTGCGGCTATCGACGCCTCCCCTGGCGCCCGCTTTGCTGCTCAACGGGCGCACGGGCTGTGTTTCCGGCATAATAAAAGGGGTTCTCTATTGCAATAAATGAATGCGCCATTAAATAAGAGTCACTACTTCTCCATGAAATCATTTTTGATCATCATCACACGCAGTCCGAAAGTTATCGGCTGCGGCAGTTCGGCACACATAAGCTCAGTGAACCAATTCGGTTGTCAAGGTGGCCGGGGGTTACTCCGGCGGATGCCACGGATAAATAATGTGGAAATCCGGCTTCTGTTGGATATTTGAGTCGAGCTAGTTTCAGTTTACTTAGACGAGGTTGATTAAGCGAAATTTCGCTTAGAGTTTGAGGATGTAACACAATAACGGGAGGCTACCACTGCATCGTGAAAGCTGACACCACACACAAAACAGACGAACCGAAGGCGTACGTGATTTATTGCAGGAATGGGGCGCAGTACGTTTCTTCGCAGTTTGGGTCTGCTTTCAAAGGTATATATGTTCGCTCAGTATGGCCCAAACGACCCAACAAACTGTTGGTCCACAACACTTATATCACTTTGCATGCGTCATTTTCTTGCTCTACTCAAGGCACGCGTTCCGGCCAGTGTGGCTCCCAGACTTACAAATATGAGTGCGCGTGGACTAGCAACGAACAGCAACGTCCCACTTCCGCGATTCGTCAGCGACATCAACGACGCGCCATCAATCCGTTTGCCAGGAGTGAAGAATGTTTTTCGCGATCCCCTGGCGGCTCTATCCGGGAATATTCTGACTTCGTCGTCACAAATAGCATTGCTCGAATCGTCGTCGAGTGAGGACATCAAATTTGTGGCCCGCCTTGGTGACCTCGCGAAAGAATTTTCCTGGCGCTCGGAAACAGACGAACCGTTGATGTCGTGCCTCTTTCATTGGATCAAGGATTCTCCGTTTGAGCCTCAAGCGTTCCTGGACAGTATTGGGGCTGAGCCGCGCTTGCTGGAAGACGATGAATGCAGCGGAACCACACAGATGTATTCTCGCTCGCTGGACGATGTTGAGGACATTGAGGACTTGTTCGCACGAAAGATCGACAGCGAGGAAGCTGACGCAGAAAAGATTCGGTCAACGACTAGCACCTTGATCTCGCAATTGTCCAGCTTACGCACCTTACATTATATTCATTTCGGGAGTGAGAAGTTCAACCCGGTGCTTATTTTTATTGTTGGTGTCACCACAACCGGCAATATTGGGGGAATCGTGACCGGTGCAGTTGAAACATGATCGTCTGGGATGTTTTGCACATGCGCATGAATGCACATTGATGGCTTTCATGTGTCTTTCTTGCCGACTTGCATCTGAATTTATAATGATGGACCTGGATATTCAGCAACACGTTAGCAAATTTATAAATGAAACTCAAATAGAACAAGAACTAATTTTGTCAAGTTTTTGAGAGAGGTATCTTGATGAGTAGGACCCTGGTTTCCACATGCACTTGGAATTTTGAATGTTTTTTCATTGTCAATTTTCATAATCTCATCTCATAATAATATCTCAATATGATCACAATAATGAGTTTTCACAACCAATCAGGAGATTTTGATTTTGATAAAAACTAAAAATCGATTTGTTATGTATGCATACATATGCGAACAAACTTGTGATTCATTAAATCAATATCATAATTTGGTTCATTTATCTGTCTAGCAATACAAGAAAGAAAAAATTGTCTACTAATTAATGCAGAATTTATAGCGAGCTCATTTACGGACACCATTCCTTCGTGACCCCTTCCACATCCTTCAAAACAAGACCGCTTTGTGATGCAAGAAGGGAGCTAAGAACATCATCAAACGCCAGATCCTTAGCGAGACGGTATCGCAAGCGAACGTCAGGGACGAGCGAAACGATCCGTTGCATTGCAAGAGTTTGTTGCGAACGCTGCGGTGAGCTTTTGAAACGCGATGTGAGATCAACGAAGAGCGAGTCGAGGGCAGGACAAGCGGCAAGATAGTCCTCAAGGTACTTCACGTTCCCACAGACGACCGCCTGATGATAGATGGGACCTGCCCAGTCAGAGTTCTGCACTCCATAGGCCTCCGCGAGGATGAGGGCGTCCAAAAACCTTCCGAGTTGTGCCATCATTGCGATTGCATCGTGATTCGTCAAATTCACAATCCAAGCAGTGTCATGAAGTTGCAACTGAAGGCACACCAATCGTGCCAACGACATGCACCTCAAAGCGCGGCGAGTCGCGTCGTCACGAATGTAGTTGTCGGCCGCGTCGGAATACAGACGAAGTACAGCAAGCAGCTCGCTTCCCGGAAACGGAGTTGAAGTTGTGTGCTTTTTTACGGCACAGAGCCGCTGAGAAGCTTCTTCCACAAGTATGTCTCCGATTTCACGAAGCATGTTGAAGTGCACGCACACCATCGTTAATCGCACCGTGTCTCGGGGATGCCGCCGGCGCAAATAGTCATGAAGCGCGGCCCGAAATTCTGGAAGACCCTTTTTGTCCATCGCCTTTCGCAGCACAAGCTCAAACTGATCGTGGCCAAGCAATGCGTCGAAAATGCATTCAGTTTCTCGGAAACGTCGAATTTCCATCGCAATCCTAGCAAGCGCACGGTGCTCCCCTTGGAGCGCGAAAGTATCGACCGTCGACCGCACACGAGCAAGTACGGCTGCCATGCCATCCTCGCTGCATGCAAAGCTGAAGCATTGGTGAGCACGGATGATGAGATTTGCCTCCGCCGGCGCATCCCAGGGTGCCGAATCGTCGCCAGTGCTATCCAAAAGCAAGCGTCCCACCAACGACACGTCTGGGCAAAGGGATACATAGCGAAGGAATTCGGGTTGGCTCCATCGCGTCGAGACAGCCTCTGATGACTGACCGCTCTCCGTGTGGAAATCGGCGTCCTCGCGCCGCAGCCGCGACAGACGTAGCGCGCGTAGATAGGCGTCAGAGAGTACATCCGCAATGGTGGTAGTCGAGACGTTATTTGCTGCAATGTAAGTGCGCGCGAGGCTGATGCCGTCCGTACGAGCGATCATGCAGCCGAGGCACTCTGTCGCACTCATTTGCTCAATGTCTGCATAACGCACCCCGAGTGCCGACGCAGACTCAAAGTTGGAAGCAACGCGGCTGCAATAGGATGCACATCCGGGAGGGCTCAGCCGTTCCAGGGCACGCAACGCTGCAAGCACTGTTCGTGGATCCAGAACTACATCGCATGCGATTCCCACCTCCCTCAGAATACTTGCCACTGCTGAGTCATCAGCGAAATTAACAGGCGCTTCAGCAGATGCAACCAAGGCAGCAGCGCGCGAAATTGCAATTTCGGCCATGTCATGACAACCAAAGCAGCGAGCAACGGCCTCTGCGTGTGCGCGCCGCCCGTCCCGCAGGAGGCCGTGAATCACCCGGCGCAGGGCATCGCGATCATCGGCATTCAACGGGGGCGGAGCGCGAGCTGCGGCGCCACTGGGCAGTTCGACCCACTCCGACGGATGAACGGTCGGTCCAGTGCTGCACACGGCGGCACATGTCGCCAGCCACACGCGCAATTCCAGTGCGCCACTGTCACTGCCCTCCGCCCGTCGTGCCCACGCGGCTGCCAGCCGCAGCAGAACAAGGCGCTCTTGTGGCGACTGTACGCTGTCACCACCGCCGCAATCACGGTCCGCCTCACCCAGGAAAAATTCCACCGCCCACCGGGGCCTCACTTTCCCAGAGAGCGCGGTGCCACACCACTCCCAAAAGGCAATCCGAGATCGCTCAGTTGACCACAGACGCGAATTTCTGAACAATTCCACGCACCGTGTGGTGCGACGCACTGCAATATCCTCGTAAGAAAGGCCATCGCCCTCGCCACTCTCGGGACCACCAATCCCTGCCAGGCCCAGACGGGGCGCCAGGCCGGCGTCTTCAAGGGCCGGAAGGATGGCACGCAGCTGCTCGTAGGCGGGATCAAATTTGCACGCGCAGAACATGTCGACGAGGACAGACCGCTCGTGGCGCGTAGGGCATCGCTCCAGCAGGACAACAGCCAGCGATCGCGCCGCCGAGCAGGCCCACTCCGGTCCGCTGATTCGACGGGGCAACGCACTTGCCATTGGCCGCACCTGCGACGCAACCATCATCGCCACAAACAACGAGAGATGCCCCTTTGCGGCGGCGAAATCACGCCTGACAAACCGCTCGCCAAAGCGCACAAAGTCAACAAGCGGGTGGCTCGGGTCAAACAGGGCGAACACGTCCTCCAATGGGCGCAGCGTGCCGAGGCGCACAAGCGACGCCGCCAGAGTCTCAAGCAGTGCGAGTGAGGCGCCACCGACCGCCGACGCCGACATATCGCCCACGCACTCGGCCAGGGCGGGGCAGGCAGCCAACAGCCACACACACGCGCTCTCGAGGGCAGACGCACCGTCGATTGAGCCGGCGACGACAGCAAGCAGCGGGCGCGTTCGCAAAAGCGCTTGGCGCAGCAGGGTCTGCACGGCGTTCGCTGACTTTATGCCTGTTGCCACTACGCCAAAGAGACCAGAGGGCCCGTCCAGGACAGCGGCAATCTCGTGTGCAGCCGGGCGAACAAAGAGCGCCTGACCGGTGAGCCCTGCGCCCACAGTCACCACTGCCTCTGCGCCGCCCGATGCCTCTGCGCCGCCAGAAGCCAACGCCGAAACAGATGGGCGCCGCGGGGAGCCCAGTCCGACCTTGCTGTAAAATGTCGCCCGCAGGCCCCGGGAACGGTCTCCCACCATGAGCGCTCGTCGGGGGTCCACCACGGGAGCAGCCGACGTGCGCGTCGACAGACCCTCGGCAAACACCCGGATGTGCTCGCGCAGATCATCGCCGGGGATGTGAGTCGCGGCCGCAAGCACACACTCGACAGGGACACGCAGTGACTGCGCGTAGGCGAGCAGAACTAGCCACTCTTCGCCGGCCCCACACGAGTCCATGAAATTCGACGATGCCGGTGCGCCCCGATGCGCACGCAAAAAAAGGTGCGGTAGTCGCCAAAGGCGCGCGGCGTCCCACGAAGTCGGATGCAATCGCTGCGATGCCACAAGCTGAAGGGTCGCACCATCAAGGGCATCGCACGCGCCGTCCAGAGACCCCTCCGCACCACCGCACACGCGGTCGGCCACAGCGCGCGCAAAAAACCCGCCGGCATCCACATGGTCGCCAGATGACCCTGCCACCCGTCCAATGCGTCGCGCGGCCGAACAGTCGAGACGCAGTGCGGATCCGTCCCACCCAGCAAGCTCGACAAAGGCAGCGCACGAGGCCGGCACGCGTAGACTCTCCCATGCAAGCACGCACATGCAACGAAGCGCGCCATCCAGATCCATGCGGTCAAATGCGCCCCTTGCGCCCGGGCGACTCAAATGCATGCCCAGCGCATGGCACGGACGGCCCATCGCAACAAGGTCCCCTGGGAACAGCAACGGCGATCCGCCAGCACCACTTGACGCGGTGCGAAGGCGCCGATCGGACGTCACACCCAGGCCATGCGTGTTGGGAAAGATCACCCCATGAAGCCGCAGCGCAAACGAGTCGCGCATCCCTCCCTCACCATCCCCGCCATGGCCGCCATCGCCGTTCGTGTCGGTCGGACGCACTTCTGCGGCCGCCGCAGCCAGGAATGGGTACGAGCGCAGAACGGCGGCCGGCAGAGGCTGGCACCGCGCATCCCCACCCGCGCCGCCCGCGGCCTCCCAGCATCGCGCAGCAGCCAGTGCCACCGCAACGAGCGGCCGTTCAGACAGTGCCGCGGCCAACTCGGGTGCACATCCCTCCCTGCCGTGCTCAGCGTCCTCAAGATCCAACCGCAAGAGGGCGGCGCCGATGGATGGAACGACGTGAACAGCATTGGCGAGGCAGGCGCCGGCCAAAGAGATGGCAACCGGGTGCGATCCGCGACCCGCCGCGTGGAAGGCCCCGAGCAGCAGGAGCCACGACGGCACACCGGCGCTTTTTGCTACCCGCCACTCTGCGAACAGGCCGCCGATTGCCCGCTCAGCAGTCCCCTCACTCGGACGCAGGCGCCAGCATACTTGCAGCGACAGCGGCAGATTCAACGACTCTGTCTTTTGTGCAAGCTCGAAAAAAACGGGTCCAATACGCGAGAGGTTTTCTCCGGCACATAGGGCGAGTGTTGCCAAACGGCGGTGCCAGCACTGGACATTATCGCCCGATTTCAGGTCCATCACGACCATGGAGAAATTCCCCCGCAAACAAAGCGCCGCTTCCAGCTGACGCCACGCGTACATGGGCACTCCCCTTGGTGGATGTGGACACCCGTCCGACAATGACGACGCAATAAGGGCAGCAATCCCCGGTCGCCGGACGATTTCGCACAGTGCGCGCACGTTTCCCCGCGAAGCGTGGTACTTCCACAAGGGTCCCGGCCCAACACTTCCATCACCGTCATCGGCATATGCACCTATGTCGCCCTTTTCGTTCCCAATAGAGTTCTCCAAAACAATCCGCTGTCGGATTTCATCACTCCACGCTGCAATCCACCCGGCCGTCGCCTCAAAATAGCCCCTCCCGCGGTCCCCATCCACCGGGGGCCGCCCATCGGTTCCTTCGTCAGGCATATCGGGTTCTGCGGTTGCAACATCCGCCGGAGAGGGAATGTACATGTCGGCAAGGATGCCACGGCCCAATCGGCCGCCGGGGGATGCCGACACAGGCGGCTCAAAGCGGGACGACCGTGGACCCGCGGCGGCCACAGCAGCGCCGAGTGTGCACTGGGGATGCAGCCCTTCAACGCGCTGCATGAACGCAAGGGAGGCCACGTCATCAGGCGACAGGCGCGATCGTAGGGCGGGCGAGCCAGCCACGTGCATCCTCACACCTCGCGAGATTGTGGCCATGCCGACAGCGCGCAGGACGTCGCCGTGGTCCACACCCGCATTGCGCAACACGGCGATGGCGGCGTCCATCTGTCGCCCGCGCAAAAGGCGGTGCACCATGGCCCCCACTTCGCGCATGACTGCGGCCATGGTGAACTGTGCCCGCTCGCCCGCCCCCAACGCACGCGCGCGGATGTAAGCCTGCCCTAGCGACACAGACCCCTCCAGCGCCGCCGACCGCGCCACTTCCGCGGCCGAAAGACCGGCCCAGCGCACGTGCGCGGTCGCCAGCGAGTCCGTCACCAGCCAACTGTGGCCTACATGCGCCACCCGCCCACCGTCGTCGCCGGGGGCCCCAGCCACAGCGTCGTCACCCCGAGCAGTGTCCAAACCCGCCGCTGCGATGCGCGACAGTCGCTTCGACAGAGGCTCCAGGAGTCCCGGTGCGCCAACATTGGCCAACGCTGCTGCCACGCCACTGCCTCCTTGCCGTTGCGCAGCCACAGCCCCTTCCTCGGCGGCACCGGCGCCATCCTGTCCCAGTTGCCCTGCAAGAACGCGGCGCAGGGTCACGACATGGCGGCCGAGGGCTGCAAGGCGCGCACGCGGCCCGTTAGCATCAGGGTGAGCAATGACCGCACGCGAGGCCCTTCCCAGCGACTCTGAAGCAAATGACATTGCTATCCCGGCCAGCTGATCTCCAAACTCCGATCCACCCCGACCGCCCCCCCCCTCGTCTGCCGCAGCCGCCGTCAGCAGGCGAAGAGCGGCGTCGTGCTGGTCGGCATCGAGCCCACGGAGGGCGCCAAGGACAGCATTCGCCCGTCGAAAGCGAAGGCCGGTGGCGAGGGAGTGCATCTGGAGTGTGCGCCGGTCCCAGCCATTGATTGCGCACAGCGATTCCGCAGCTGGCGTGCCACAAAATGCGACAACCGCATCGATGGCGCCGCCCTGAGAGAGGTCTGCAACCATCGTATGGATGCCACCCACCGTCAAGTAAAGCGGAGCGAGCACTCCGGCACACGAGACAGCCAGCCAGGGCTCCCCCATCGCACACTCCACGACAGCGCAAACATTGTCACTCGACGCGTTCCACACCATCAGTTTACCGTGGGGTGTTTCGTCCCTCAGCCGCACGCAGACAAATGCACCAACAACGTCCACACTTGTGGCTGTGCTCGGCCTCGGCAGCTGCAGCATGCGGACGTGCTGTCGCTGGTCGCGGTGTGTGTTTCTGGGGCGATCGTTTCGTCGCCTGGAGAGGACAGCGGCCTCCTTTTGCCACGGCGCATCCAACACAGCCACAAACGGCGAGCCCACCGATGCCTCAGGCACATGTATGTCGCACATACTTGCAGACGGCGACGCATTCCTTACTGGGACGCGCACAATTGCAACCGCGTTCTCGCACAGCAAGGCAACGAGTTCACCGCGCACATCAACGTCAAATGCAACAGGAACACAGCCTGCATCAACGCGAGACCGACATGCGCTTAATCAGGCGTCGAATAGGGGGCAATAATACACGCATACAGAAGCACATGGTCTGTATGCACATGGTCATGAAAATGCACATGGTCATGAAAATGCAATGCAGGATGGTCTCACCGGTTCCGTAAATTGTATCCGTCGCCGGGATCAACGCAAGTGCCATTCCAGTGCGCTTGTCGTGTATGCCTGCGCACACACCAAATTTGCATTAGCGCGAGAGTTCCGCAAAAGCACCCACGCCCAGCACGCGCCCGCTTTCAGTGAAGCACCCACCGATTGATCCGTCCATTTCGAGGCTGAAGACGGCTCCAGCGCGCAGCTTCACATCGAGTGGAACGAGCGGGAAACTGAACGAGGACACGGCGACAACACCATCCCAGCCGAAACGCAATTCACAGCACGTGACACCTCCAGAAGCATCCACGATCACAAGCTCGCCGCCGTCGGTTGTCAGGTGCGCAATATCAGTGACATTCACCGCTGCATTGGTTCAAAAGTGAATAAAAGAAGATGAACATCAACCTGAGAGGGTGGCTTTTGCAAGGTTGCATTTTCATATTTACACCTGAAGAGAATATTAGTGTGTATCGTATATTGTACGTATGACATCATACCCTTAGAGAGAGAGAGAGATGTAGGATTCAAGTCAGCGTCATAGGCGCTGTGCCCATGGACTCCACAAAAAACGTACTGGCCCCCGCCCCCGGGAAACCAGCCACCCTGTTGTAGAGAGAAGAGAGAATAGCAGATATATGCCCTTCTTCCAGTACCTTGGCGGGAGGACACGGGAAATGATGGTAGATGTTGAAAGGATCGTGATGTAGCAGATACGCCACCGCTGGGTGACGCTTCTACGCGGTGAATCGCCAGTCCTCCACGCTCCACAGCGGTGACGAGAATAGCGACAGACACATCGCGCGCGCCTTGCAGACCTGCATATGCAAACGCATCACTGCTGTCCTCTGTCCGCGCTGGCTTGCCATCTGGCAACCACTCCAGTCTGCGCAGTGACAAATGCCGCAAATATAAGTGGAGTGGAAATGGTGTTTCCGGAACAGGGCATGATGCATGACAACACGTCAGCATGCCAGTGACGAAGCGACCACAGACCACCACATGATTAACACAACATATATGGCAGCATGCACCATGCACCGCGCAACACACACACTCACAGGCGTATGAGGCCTGGAAGCACGGCACATGAGCCTCCAGCACCGACAAGCGTTGACCAGACGGTGACTCTGCCGTCGCCCGCCAGCAGCGCCATGGCCGATCCCGACGGCTCGAGCTTGCACTCTGTGGCAGACGCAAGTGCCCCGGCTGCAGCCGCCTGCTGTGCCGCAGCCACTGCATCGTGCGTGCGTCGTGAACCCAGTATACTCGCTGCATTGTGTGCGTCGTTGCGTGTGTTGTGTGCGTCTTCTGCTGCAAAGCGCTCACTCGGCTCGACGGCAGCCGTCTCTGCCCATGGCCACAGTCTGACGCTCAGCGTATCCTCCGCCATAGCAATCGACTGCGATGTGACACTCGGTCACAGCGCACATGCCATATTCTCTTGCATGGTGCCTCTTCCGAACCAACGCACATGCATCTCGTGCTAGAAATTCATTATTATAAGTCTGCTGAATGCCTGGATGTATCCACGTGACCAATGCACACGTGACCACAAAGAGGTCTTCCATCACGTGATACGCGAGAAACTTATTTCCGACAGACACTGTCTCTCTCTGTCAATCGGCCAATAAGTCAGTCTGCTGTCCAGGCGTGACAGCCGACCCAACATTATTGAACCGATTGCTTACTACAAAGATTGCACAGACAAAGAGCTCATTCTTGTCGCTAACACATCATATTTGATTGGCGTGTTTTAGTGGAGAAAAATGGATTGTCTTATTGGTATTGCGGGCGAGGGATTCGTCCTTGTTGCTGCAGATACGAATGCTGCGCGCTCGATCGTAGTGATGAAGACAGGTGCGGTTGCGTGTGTGATTTGTGTGATTTGTTGGTTTTGTGTGACATGTGTGGCCTGTGTGACTTGTATTTGTTTTGTCTGTCCTGTCTCTTTTCAGTGACTATTGCATGTGGCCGCCGTTCTGCTAATCCTTTGACCCTATTTGCCCGTTGGATTGTAGACCAGGAAAAAATGTTCCAACTGAGCAAGAATATGGTGCTGTTGTCGAGTGGCGAATCAGGCGACAGTGTACAGTTCTGCGAGTATGTCGAAAAGAATGTCAAATTCTATGAAATGAAGAATGGTATGTCATGGTCGATATCGACCTTTTTCGCTTTGCGCTGTGCATCTGATTGTATGGTGCGCGCTGTTTTTCTTCTGACTGATTGTGTGATTGCCCTCTTCTTTTTTGATAGGCATTCCCATGAGTCCACACGCCGCTGCGAACTTCATCCGCAATGCGATGGCGTCGTCTCTTCGTTCAAGGGTGGGGCATCTGTATGATGTTACTTCGACTCTGCAATGCTGACGTGATTTGTTTACAGAACATGCATCCCCTTTTGCCGCCGCTTGCTTCATGTGCGCGTCTCCTCGTACCGTCACTCGTCGACATTGATTGCTCGCTGATGTGGTATACATTGCCCCTGTGTGGCTGTTTGTGCGTGTGTGTGCGTGTGTGTGTGCGTGTGTGCGTGTGTGTCTGTGTGCCTCTGCAGTCGCACTACAATGTAAACCTGCTCATGGCCGGCTACGACCCGACCACGAAGGCTGGCGAGCTCTACTACCTGGACTATCTGGCGTCGCTCAATAAGCTTGCTTTTGGCGCGCACGGATATGCATCATATTTTGTGCTCAGTATCCTCGACCGCCACTACAAGCCAGGTGTGTATTTAGTGGTCGTGTGCCCGTCCTTTGCCTGGATCTTGTCGTGTTTTCTGTTGGCTTCTGGCTGCCAATGCCTCATTTACCCCTCCGTCTCGCCCCACAGGGATGAGCGTTGCGGAGATCAAGAAGCTCATGGCCGTGTGCATCGCCGAGGTCCAGAAGCGCATGGTCATCAACCTGCCCAAATTCTCCATCCGGTTAATCGACGCCACGGGTGTCCACGTGGTGGACTCGCTCGAGTGAATGTTCCTTTTTGCCATTGTGTATTCCGTCGCAGCGTCTTGTAGAATAAGAGCGTGTTTTGAGGTTGAGGGCCAGCCTGTCACATGTAGTTTTACGGGTCTGTGTGGCGCGCGTGCGGCCCATAAAGTCCCGTTCAGTCGACACCACTCCGTGCCCATTGAGTCCGCTCATCTTATTGGTGTTCCCAAAATCACTCACGCACATATCATTCACTCCCGCCAGTCTCGTCATCACGGCAGGCAGTCAGAGCAGTTTTGTTACAACATATTGCTGTCCACTGACCTACGGAGGGCTGATGTTTGAGTGCGTTTGTTTGATTGATTTCTAAAAGGTCCGCAGAGCGATGACATAAGTGTGCAAAGTGCCGAGGCAGTGCTGTCAGCCAGACAAAATTGATGTGAGTTCTTTACATCACAATTCACACGATAAAAGAAAGAAACGAAAAGAAAATGCGAGGCGCACATGCGACGGCGCGAGAAGTGGTTATGCGATAACGCGCGCGAAGAAGCGAAAAAGCAAGTTAGGGAGTGGGAAAGAGATGCGCAACGGCGGCATTCGTCCCCCTTTTCACCAGTAGAGAGTGCGTGCAAGGTATCCGCCAACAGAGCTGAACCAGCCGCCACCGGCGCCGCCCTTGTCGCCCGTGCGGGCAACGGCGCCCTTGGATGCCTCCCGCGGGGGCGCGCAGTCGTCCTCCGGGAGGTAATCCGGCTCACCATTTAGTCCCGCGGGTGGCGCATTCTCTTTGTCACGCCCCGCACTCTGCGGGGTCGCCACTCCGGCACTGAGCTCCGAAAAGACGTCCTCGCCGCGATCGTTCTTTGTGACCTGTCGCGTGTGCGTGTGTGTGCGTGTGTGTTATTGTGCGAAAATGACGTCGGCGAGAAGTCAGCAATTGCATCTGAAGCGGTATGCGAATAGTGCACTTCATCGACTAACTGGAACACAACACCGAAACAAGGGCAGGCATGGCGGAGTCCACGCACCAGCTGGCAGTGCATCTGCGTGGCCTTGGTTATGGCGGCCCCAATGACCTCTCCAGTGATATCTGAGCGCGCACGGATTACCACACGCGACCGCGGCATCTCAAATGTAAAAGAGACAACTCCTTTCACACGCAACAACGCGCTCTCCACAGCCTGGCGCGCAAATACATCCACAAGTGCATCAATCGAAAGTGCGACTGTGTGTGCCCTTCGGTTTGCATGTCCCGTGAAGAAGGCCGCGGCGCTCCCCGTTGGCGTGCCCGTCTCTGTTGTGTGTTGAGGATGCCGCCGAGTAAGGCTGCATTGTTGTAACCGGCAACCACGTCATGAGCTCATTAATGCATCCTTAGCACGACTCACTGATATTTCAACAAAGCCAGATGTGCAAGTCAAAACATGCGTCCCCTGTAAAGTATTTAAGAAATTCTACTTACGTCTTGTGGAATTGCTCCCCATCGGCGGCTGTGCGAGCGCTTGTTCGGGCAGGGGCACAGGCCGGCGTGATGTTCTCCAGCACCTGCCGTGCAAGGCTGTGCAGGCGACCGTCGGCGCTGTCGGGCCGGTCAAGGACTCCCCTCAGCGACACGAGCATGCCGAGTTCACCGTGCATTGTGGCGCGGTTCGCATGGCACTCACTCAGCAGACGGAGAGCATCCAGTGCGGTTGCGATGACTTCGACATCCTCGTTGTCGAGGAACAGCACAAGACCCGGAAGGCATCCCTGATCGTGCACAATGGCCACTCGAAAGTCCGGGTTGCTCGCCAGATCGCGCAGCTGGCGCACAACTCCCCGCACGTCCATGTCGTCCGTTTCCCACAGAGGTCGATTGTGTTCGTGTTTTCGATTTCCTGGCGGGAGGAAGTATTTTACGCTTTTGTTGTGCCTGTTTTCTTTGCTCTTATTCTTCTCATATCTGTGACGATTGACAGAGGTGGCAGACGCCAAAATTCAAATGGGGTGCGCGCTGATTGGTCCGTTTGAATTTGAAACGCGGTCCAATCACAACAGGCAATTACACCGCTGCAACACTCAATCGCCAGTCCAACTGACCTGGATCTGCCGCATTGGAATATTAATGATACAGCGCATGCGCATCACTCTCAGTATATCGGCACTCGCCAGAACACGGGTGTGGTTGGCATAAAGAGTGTACTGGAACATAGAGGCAGGGTTGGGATTTTTTAAAATGTTGTTCATCACTGAAAATGCCGCGCCGTCTCCGCCTCTTGCGCTCCATGTGTGCGATCTGCAGCGGCGCCGACTACTTGCACAGCGAAGCTTAGTGCGGAGAGTTGCAGCCCTGATTCCATTCCTGGAAACAAGGCGACGGGTGCAGTGGCACATTCCGTCCACGCGACACCCACACTTCACGCAAATGAGGTGGGCTGCACATTGCGCTCTGTATCATGGCTCCCACTCCCAGCACTACTTGGTCATTGCGGCTCAGACAAGATGCTTAACATAATATGCAGGAGTGTTCAACGAAAAGCAGGACGATCCTCTCGGGATAACACTTCGCCCAATTCTTTCGGTGAGTAGGCTTGCTCACCAGGTATAAGGTTGTGCTGGAAGAGTGTGAACGCTTGCACACAGTGGAGTCACCAAACCAAGATAGACTGGTACTGATGGTAACTGTGGCGGTGTCTATCGTTTGTGCAGAGAGCGAGTGTGTGGCAACCCTGGCCGACATGGAGTTTATAAACGAGAGGCGGAGGAGCTCATTTCGCTTGTGGCGCGACGGCGATGCTGGAGAAGACTCTGCGGTGGCGACACCGGACAAAGATATTGCCCAGCCACGGCTGTCTCCTCGCATTGGACGCACGCAACAGCAAGAAAACGTTCCAAGCCCGTCCTCTGTTAAAATTTCGGTGAGTCTTCAAACTGGTCAAAGTGTTAGTGCGCAGGTGATTTGTGCCGACGAACACCTTTGACCTCCCTCGTGGCTCACCGGATGCCCCACGCAGGCCCTGGAGCAAGAGCTGGCCAAGTTGCGCGAGCAGATTGCGGTGATTGTGACCATGCAAATGTCGATGCCAGTGCCCAGTGGCGGACCTCCAGCCCCTCCGATTGCGGCCGGGGCCCCCCCACCCCCGCCCCC
>CALSCR010002552.1:0-10490 GCA_943704495.1 Pigoraptor chileana
CACACACACACACACACACACACACACACACACACACACACACACACACACACACACAGACACAGACACACACATCAACAAACAAACACACACACACACACACACACACACACATACCTTGACAATTGCAAGGAACGGTTTAATGTCAATCGCTTTGATGCGACTATGGGACTCTGTGATCTTGTACAGTGACCTCAACTCAAGGATGCCGTCCACCATTTCGATGGTGACTTCATATCGCGAGATCCCTTTCTTCGCTCCGGCGTCCACAGTGAGAACAAAGTGGTGCGGGTATGACGGGTCGTCGGCCTTGGCCTATGTTACAACGTATCGCAAAACATGCATATGAATTGCACAGAGACAACACACATGCATGCAGCAGTGATGAGTATACAAACAAGAAGCATACGAGGTTTCACGCATATGCGCAAAAGAATAACACGATTGTGGGTATCATTTTGAGATATTTAACCTTACAGATATTAGCCTATATCTGCCATTATGCAACATTGGCAGTCCAATGACACCGCAAGGTGACTTGCCTCCTCTGGATACTCCGAGACGCCGACGAGATCCCCTTGCAACTGTGCGCGACAATTCATAAAAAATCATAAACACAACTACAAATGCAACATTCGATCCACCAATGCACAGAATTCGCAGAACAATTACATTCAAAATTTACTCGGCTACGCATCATTCAATCTCGAGGTGAAGGGATAGTCACTTACCACTCCGTTCTTCTTGAGATCTGCGAACAGTGCCCTGCCAAATTTGATGAAGCGGTACAGCACCGGGTTTTCCTTTTCCAAAGCCTCGATTTTCGATTGTTTCGTCTCGATCTACAGAACAACCGTATGTGTTGTGTTTCCGACGTTTGGTTAAAATAGATGCGAGTATTTTGAGGGATCACAACAGAATAATCGTTACGGGCTATAATTCGCATTCACACATTGTCAGCATCGGGAATGTATGAGGACTACAACGGGCCTAACCTTTTCTGAATGAAGACTTTTCATAGTCTCGCTCTGCTTTGCGAGGAAGTATGTCATTTCCATGGCGTTAAATCCACCAGGAAGTTCCACTGGAACACCGTCTTTGATCACTCGCACGGCCTTCATTCCTGGTTTGTTGAGCGTTGAAGTCGAACGGTATTTAGCAAGATGCATGCACTGAGATGCATGAACTTCACTGTCTTTGTAAACGGCCAGCATTACATACGAAATCAAGGACAGCATCACACAACAATAACATTCTCACCGTTTTTCGTGAACACTTCAAGCAGTTGGTCGATATCCATCTCGACTGGATCCGCATCTCTCACGACGACACTGAACTTTGAAGGCGGTCGAGGAATTTCGTAGTCCGAATCATCGAAATCCAAACCATCGGTTGCGTGGGCGACGGACACGACCGTGCCAATAAGAAGAGCCACGCACGCCAATACGAAGAGCTGCCGCATTTTCTCCAGAAAATACAAAGAGTTTTAATCTCTGACGTCTTTCAAAATAAAGACTACGTTTTGGACTGAATCTATTCTTCTCAGATTTTCAAAAAACAAACCTTGCAGCAAGTGGAGCGGTCTGATCAGCTGTCACAAAAAACACAAAAACGATCGACAAAGTATATTGCTGACACTCTTCATTTGTCCCACAAATACGACGCCATCTCAAATTAAATTACGTGGCGTAGTTAGCTGCACGTGACCAGTCGAAAGGCCGTGAAACACACACGTCAATTAGATACAGAAAACGATCTTTCGGGCAGATGTTGTCTGATTGATTCCCTTCGGTGAAAAAGAACTGTATATTATTCTCACGTTTCTCAGAGTGTATTTTCGTGTCGGAGTGCTGTTTACTTTCGACTTTGACTCCCTGGGCTCTTGAATTGATTTTCGCAAAGAATCCCCGCTACCTGGGGAGGGCTGATGGTGTGACAATGAACGAAAGTGCTACCATGCCTGGCAGATGTCATGGAGTGCGCAAGTTGGTGCGAGGACGCGGCGCTCTCATCGGCGCATCTCTATTGCTCGTGTTCGTGTTGTTGGCCATTAACATGCGCCTTTACGACAGGTTGGTTTGACCGCATTCCACGTTGCGTGCTTGCTTGCGATTCTGTCACATAATTATTGTTTGGCCATTGTGTGTGTGTGTGTGTATGTTGTGTTGGTGCATGTGTAGTGTATGCAGATCGCAATCCCAATGGCCCGCGTTTGCTGACTCTTTTCGATCAACACCCAATTATTACACACATTACAGAATCATGTCGGGGAAACGCGACTTGTTCGGCATTGAGCTTGAGCGTGCGCAGTGTGATCCTGCCAGTCGCAAGTACAACGCGGCTGCGTTTCTAATGTTCCGCGACTCTGCAAAGTATCTCAAGGAGTGGATTGAGTTTCATCTTCTCGTAGGATTCGATCACTTTTACATGTTCGACAACGAATCGACAGACGATTTCCGAACTGTTCTTCAGCCGTACATCCAAACGGGTGTCGTCACACTGGATCATTTTCCAACCGTCATGAGGATTAATCTCTTTGGACAGATGGAGATTGACACGCAAAAGCACGGGATTAAAGAGGGTCTGCTGCGGTATCGCTGCGAGACCAAGTGGATCATGGTGTTTGACTCTGACGAGTTTGTCTTCACAACGGCACCAAGCACATCCGTCATTGACTACCTCGAGAAGAATCACTATGAGGACTCGTGCGGTGCGTGTTTTTTTTGTGCTTATAAGTGGTTTTTGGTGCATTATGAGTGGGGTTTTTTGCTGTTGTACTTGCTTTTTTTGTTATTTGCTTGTGTGCGTGTGTGTACGTGTGTGTCTCCATCGACTCTATTAATACGGAAAATGCACAAATCACGAAACAATGCACACTGCGCAGGCGGCGTGGCTGTGTATGAGCTTCAGTATGGGTCGTCTGGCCACCTTACGCCTCCCAAGGGCCTTGTAATGGAGAATTTCACGTGGCGAAAACAGGAAGTCGACACTGGAAAGAAGGTTCGTCTCGCAGTGCTACCGTGTTCACAATTTGCCCAACAGTATGCTGTCGAAAGCAGTCCATTGATGCACACATACACACACAAAGTCCGTTTTTACTGTGGTGTATTGTGCACGTTGCGATTTGCAACGGAACCGGAGGAAAGGGGCACATAGAAGCACACACACACACACACACGTGAGGATTTATAGCTGTGATATTCGGATCGGTGTTCTGGGGTCTTGGGCCCATAGACAAGAGACGATAGAGATAGGAGGAGTGTTTTGGTACTTGAGATGGAGACAGAAAGGGTGAAACAGATATGCGCAGGGTACAAAATGTCTAGCTCATGCTTGCATTCGCACACACGCCTGTACATTCCCATAAACACGCACACACACACACACACATGCACACATGCACACTCGCACTCACTCACACACACGATCCCTCTCTCCCACACACACACACACATAAACGCACGCGCTGCACTGCGACAGGTGTTTCTCCTTTCCGACCGGGTTGCCGGATTCTGGAATACGCATTGGTACTTTTTCCGAGATGGATATCCCCTCTGCGACGAAAAGAAACGACCTCTCATTCATAAGACCTTCGGTGCTCGGTCGGATCTCGGGTGGGTTGCGAGCCTGGTGTTGTGTGTGTGTGTGTATGATTTCTTTTTCTCCTCATGGGTGCACTGAAGGTGCTTGTGTTTTGAGTTATTGTTCTCGCATCTTCTCCCACCCACTCACACACGCCCATGTGCGACCACTCATCACACGCACACACTCTGTCTCAAATAGGATTCTGCGGGAGGTGGATTTGCTGCGCATCAACCACTACTACACAAAGAGTGCGCAGGACTGGAAGGAACGGCTGGACCGCGGCACAATTAGTGGGGCAAACGCAAACTTCGACTGGGATCTCTTCAAGAAGAGCGACACAAACGAGGTTGAGGACAGGTATGCACTGGTTTATGTGTGCTTCTTTCGCTTTGTTCATACTTTGTTTCTTCTTGTTGCCCATTTCGCCTGGTATCGGACGGGAAAGTCACTTTGGTTTTGTATTACTACTCAAGATGTGGGTTCCGGAAGTAGAGAGGGCCAGAGGGAAGAGAGAGGGGAACTGAGCGAGGGGGAGAGAGATATAAACAGAGTGAGACGTTTAGAACTCTGCAGGCATTATGCACAAGCCCATCGACTCAGACATAGGGGATTCAAATCAGTGTCTGTCTGTGGACTCCACAACAGATTCAAAGTTGAAGTTGCAGTGACACACTAACACGCCCGGGTGCCTCTTCTGCCTGGATGCACTCCATGCAGGACGATTGAGCGATACTATCCTGAGATGCGCAAACGAATGGGCTTGTAAATTGGCTTGAAAACATTCGGCACAATAAATGCCTTTTGCGCTGTTCTCACTGACTCAGCTGTCGGTAGCAATCATGTGACTGGTGCCGGTCTACCCAGAAGGAAATGCATTAACGTCGTTTTTGCCAATGCGATTTTGCACTCTCGCTTTCATTCCTCTCTGCTTGCCTATATATCTACATATGTTGTGTGTGTGTGTGTGTGTGTGTGTGCGTGCGGCGCGCGTTGTTCCTTGTAACATACGTTGATTCAGTGCCATGTCTTTGAAAAAACATTTCTGAACGATCATGACATATGACTGTGTTTGTTCGAGCATTTTTATCTGCTTTGAATCAAAGGAACCTATTCTTTTTTAAATTGTGCTCGCACATACCGAATGTTAATCTCTCTTGTTCGCACTTCCACGTGCGTTAGGTAGTTTAGTTGCCGTACCGCAGACGCGCAGTTCACTCTCTGAGTTTGGAAATCTCACTGGATCAATGTGTTTCGAGTTTTTTCGTCAAGGGTATTAGGCATGCCGGACGGCCGAGTCCGTCACTCATTTCTGTTTGAATATGAAATGGGACTTGTCATGCCGCGTCAAGCGACCATTTGCACAGACGGAATAAAGACAAGAATTACAGAAGAAAAAAAATCGACTTTATGCTGCGCAGAAAGTTAACCCAAAAATGACTACAAGAAGGACACATTGGTTAAAACTCGCCGGCGCGGATACGCAAATACGGAAGAAAAAAGCACACACGCACGCCACATGCAACCACGCAAAAGCCAGGCACGCGCAAATTCAAGCAAAGAGAAATATACAAGATAACGTTCTGATCGGGGATTAAGGACAAACTATTAAAGACGGTAGTTAGTGGACCGACCTAACCGAATGTGGACCCGCAGCAGAGATAACCAGATGCGAAGACTGAGGCAAGACATCACAGCAAAAGCAGTGCTGAAAATAATAAACGCAACGATCCACAGCAGAGACAAAGACAAAGATGGACAAGAGAGACAAGTATGCAGAGACACGAAGGACAGATAACCTCATCGGCCAGATGCCGGGCTTCAGGGTGGTATCACATGGGCGCAACTTTTGCGGTGCGCTTTCCCTTTGCAACGGTGTTTGCCCCGAGCCCCTTGCGCAGCTTCCGCCACTCCTTGTCCTGCGGGTTTTCCTCCGGCACAATCACCGAGGCATCCGGGGTTCGCGCCCCTTTGCCTCCCTCCTTCCCCTTGCCCCCAAACAGCCCGAATAGCTTCTTGCTGGGCGTCGCGCGCCCGTCGTTGCTGCCACCGTCACCGTTGTCGTCGTGCTGCATGCGCGCCAGCTGTTCTGCCGTTGGTTTGTCGAGGGGATGTATTGCGGGTGCTTTGCCTTCTCGCAACGCATCGAGCAACTCTTCCCTCTCTTCGCACTGACTCTTCACGGTTTCCTCGAGAATGTTTATCTTTGAGTCGCGCGATGACAGCTGCGATGCAATCGCGTGAACTTGTTCGTTTGCACGATGCACTGCTTCTGACGCTGCACGTTGGGCTTCGTGCACACGCGCTTCCATGTCCGATGCGACCTTTCGGAGGTATTCGTTCTCTTGGGATAATCGCGTCTGCAACGACGGCATTCCGACGCGATGGAGCGCAAAATGTGAACGTAAGTAATCAGACTATGAGCACATACGCCATGCCAAAATACGTTCAAAACCTAACACAAAATATACTGTGGGTACACATAGCCATAAAACCAAGTTCGCCAACTTTCACACGCTTTGACAAATGCAAGCATAGCAAAGTAGTATCATGCACCGCTCCACTCACAATATCGCCCCGCGTGTTTTCGGCGGCAAACAGCGAATCCTTCTTCGCAGCCTCCAAACGCTGCGCAAACGCATCTTCTTTTCTGCTTATTTCGGCGTCGCACTCTGTCCGGATGCGCGCGGCTGTCTGCTTCACTGCATCATCCAGCGCTCTTGACGCCTCTGACACCGCCGATTCCTTCTCCCTCTGCAGCTGCGCCCTTTCATCTGCAGCTTTCTTCGACAGAGATTGAAGCTTGGACTCGTATTCAGCGACGCACTTTTCGCGGTCTTCGTTGAATTTGCGCTCCATTTCGGCAATTTCCTCTGGAAGGCGTAGTTCCGCCGCACGAATTCTGTCCAGAAAGCTCTCTTGGAGTTGTTGAATTTGCCTGCGCAGCGATTGGCGACGGATAAGGCATAGTGCAAGCAGGGATGTGAGTGTTTGTGTACACGGATTTGTGTATATCTATATCTATATATATATATATATCTATATCTATATGTATATCTATATCTATATGTATAAAATTGCTCATGTATGTGTGATGTGTGCGTGTGTGTGAAAATGTAGGTGTACGCGTGTGGATGAGTGTGTGTGTAATGGCCCACATAGGCAACGCCACAAGAAAGACTACCAACCAAAGCTCTCCAAACCCACAAGAACAAGAAGGGACCTTTTAACCAAACCAACAGAAACATGCATGAAGACCACATCAGCAGAGTACTTACGCCTGATGTGCGGTGATCATTGACTCGCGCTCTTCCCTAAGCGACTTGAGCTCACGCGTGGCCTCCTGCATCGACTTGCTTGTCGACGCCTTCAGCACCTCTCGCTCCGCTCGCAGCGACTTGAGCTCCTCATCTGCTGCAAACAGCTTCTCGACAGCACGCACATGCTCACCCTTCCACCGCTCACATTCTGTGCGTGCACGCGAAAGCTCCTCACTCTTCCCTTCATCCGCCACGCGCACAGACTGCAGCTCTGTCCTTAGTGTCGCCACTGTCCTCTCCAACTCGGCCACTGCACCATCTGCCTGACTCTTGCGAGTGCTCGCAAATTCGATCTCCCGGGCCAGTTCGTCCGTCTTAAGTCGCTGGGTTGAAAGAGCTTCGGATGCCTCAGCAGCGCGCTTCGACGCCGCGACAAGTTCCCCTTTGATTGAGATGAGCTCATCTGCAGATGCTGCCAGCTGGCCAACAGACGTCTCCCTCTGCACACCCACACACATATACACACACAGTGTTGAGGATGCAGGCGTAGCGATGTGTAAATAGCAGGTCATGTAAAACACATACGCCAAGTATGTAAGCACGCGTCCGATATTGCGATCAACACAATTGCATTTCACGCACAAGAAACAGCCGATGGCGTGACACGAACCTCTTTCCTGAGTTCAGTGAGCCTCGCTTTCAATCCCTCGAGCTCTCGTTCTGCTGCATCTGCCTTTTTCTTGTGCGACTCGGCATCCTCCTTGGCGCGAACGCAGTCGCCCTGCAGCTGCGCGCGCTCTTGGGACAGCGAAGCTTCGCGGAGTCTCAGCGATTCAAGCTCTGATTGCGACGCAACGGCCGATTGACGGAGTGATGCGAGGTCTTCTTTGTCGCGCTCGAGTAATCGCTGGAATGTCGACGCGCGATCGTTTGCACCCGTCAATAATTCTTCCAATCCCTCACATCGTGATTTTGCTTCAGAGAGCATTGCCTCTGTGTCCGAAAGGTGACGCGCATCTTCCTGCTGCCGCCGGATGTAATCCTGCTCCCGAGCATCGTATCCCTCGTAGTGTGTAAGCTTGTCTCGAAGTTCCTTTGAAGTCTTTTCGAGCGCCTAATGACATGATTTAAAATCCGAGTGCACAAAAAGTTGAATACCTTATTGTTGCCAATGGTTGCGCGCACCATCACATACTGTAGCGACATTGAATCGATATGAACGAGAAATTGAATCGATATGAAAGAGGATCTTCTCACCTTGATCTCTCTGTGAATGAGGTAGCTGACCCCACAAAAACGACAGACTGTTTCGTCTCTCGGGAGTGCAGCAATCTCGGGCGGAAGTGGATTGGACTCATCCGAGGTGACTGCCACTTCCAAACCCGCATCCCCATCTTCCGCAGGGCATACATGCGCGGATGCATCCTGTGCGGCGGTTTCGTCCATTTTGAGCGCTCTTGTTTCAAAAACCGATGCAACGAGGTGTGTGAATCCAATTGGTTCCCCCGCGGCGGGCCACGCTCTCCAAGACGCTCAAATCGGAATTGTTATCGTTCCATGATGTTCAGCACTTACGGATGCTATGCAACAAGCGCGCAACTTGAACAGCAGCTTATTACGAAGAAAGACAGGCCTTTCTAGCTGCTGCTTTGCGTACTAATCATAATGTGATTCCACTGTGACAGAATGGAGTCTCGGAGTGACCAGTGTCTAGTTTGAAATCTGCAATCGACACCGGACTGCATTCCAGCGTCACCAGCCACTCCTAATCAGGTCATTGAGTAACAGAACATCCACATATGGGTATGTTGGTCGGCTGTGGCTTATATAAGGACATGGTGGTCGGTTTCAGTAACACAGCTGTCAGCGAGACGCAGTAATGTTCCCGCCCAACCGCGATTCACAGTCGATTTAATTATATAAAACGAAATGCACAACTTCAATACGCACTGACATGCGAACGAATGCAGGTGGCGTGCATTTTTATTACCTCCGCACACAAGCAGCTGCGCTTAATCCTGTCTGTCTTCTGATTCTTTTCCGTTGCGATTGTCTTCCTTCGTGTCGGTCCATCTGGCTGTGGTTGTGCTGTAAAGAATGCCGGATCAGCACTATTCTGGCATGCACACACTCGAGTTTGGTTTACAATATCATGCGGCCGCTCCACTTTCGTACGGAGGTGAGCCGAGTGCGTAGCACGTCTATACTGTGTTTCGTGACGTTGTGCATGTCGAGAGAATTGACCCGTTTAGCAAATTCGCGTTTTGATGTGTGCATCCTTTGTTCCATGGATGTTGCTGGTTAACTTCGACTAGTGCGGGAACAGAACACGCATGAACTTATGGTTGGACATTTAACCATTCCAATACAGGGCGGTGTGTACTGAAGCGAAAAGCTGACGAAGTGTTGTCGATGGGAGACGAGGAGCGGGCTGTGGTGAGTAACACACGACCCCAGTGCTTGTTACACTATAACGCTCTCGATCGTGCATGTTATTCATCTTACGTAACTCTGTCGACACGAATCTCTTACCCCTCACTAAGTGCTGCTCTATTCGAATGAACGACCCATTGTTTGTGTTTGTTCTCTTTCGGTTGAGTAGAAGCGGCTCTCCTCACACGACAACGAGTTTCGGACCATGAACGATCCCATTGATGCAACGATGGAAATGCACGTCGATGGCGTCGAACAGGAGCCTCACCACTACAACAACCTCAGTGCGATTCATATGGGCAGCGCTGCTCCATCTATGTATGCATCTTCCGATGGATTGCGGATTAATGGGGAGTCGCAGATGCAATACGGCTCGATGTCGAGTGTGACAACAACCGCCGCGGCGATTCCCACTGCTAATGGAGTTCAGAGCGGTTTCATTGCTGAAGAGGATGCGTATTCGAGCGCACATGGATATCGCAGAGCAATGCAAAATCCAACGATGTATGAGTCGAATCCGGAAGAAATGGATGAGGCGGCACTCTATGCGATGTGCGATCAACACATGGCAGGCGCGCGTGGGGTTGGTGTTGGTGTTTAATTTTTATCTTTGTAGTTGTATGCAGCACATCCCATGTGCCATTTGGTGCACTCATCGATGTCGTCGCATTGTGTGTTCAGTCATGAGTATTTTTAATATTTTGTTGCTCATCTGGAAATTGCATTTTCATCTGTGGATGCACACTATCCACATGCCTGAATGTATTTTGCAGGACTTGGATATGTTTCCGGGGGCCTGGCGAAGACATTGCAACGGTCAATACTAATGAGAATGCACTCCATGCCCTTCCTGTCAGCATTCTCTCTGTGTATGTGTGTGTGTGTGCATTCGTGCGTGTTTTTCTGAAGATCAGGTGATTGACTATTCAAGCAATGGATTTTCGTTCTGTTTGGTCGGTTTGTTTGTCGGTCGCCCGCACATTCAAGTTGAATTGGCGTAGATTAAAACGAGGTCTCTCCAAAGAACTGATTGAGTTGTCGCAGTTCAACGGCAATCACAGCACTGAACAAAATTACTTTTCATGCAACACTTCTCTCTCTCTCTCTCTCTCTCTGTCTCTCTGTCTCTCTGTCTCTCTGTCTCTCTGTCTCTCTGTCTCTCTCTGTCTCTCTCTCTCTCTCTCTCTCTCTCTCTCTCTCTCTCTCTCTCTCTCT
>CALSCR010002566.1:0-16886 GCA_943704495.1 Pigoraptor chileana
ATGTATGTATGTATGTATGTATGTATGTATGTATGTATGTATGTATGTATGTATGTATGTATGTATGTATGTATGAGTATGTGTGTGTGCGTGTGCCAGCGTCTTCGCAACAGTGTGTGTGTGCACATGTGACAAGAGCAGCCAACGAGTGCCACACGCACCCCGAGTGGATCCCTCGCAGAGTCAATCGCATCGTCCATGTGTTCATCCGCAAAGCGAACACGGTCTTTCAGCGAAAGTCTGCCAAAAAAAAACCAAACAAAACAAACAAACACAAGACAATTAAAAAATTTGCTCCAATGACAATCAAACAAACAAGAAGTACGGACCTGCAAAATCATGCGTTGAGATAGATGGGCTTCCCACATAGCACGAAAAGAAAAAAAACGCTGTGCTTATGCGTGTGCGAATGTGCGCGAGTGTATGCAGCAAGTGTGATTGTGCGTATGTTTGTAAACATGTGTAAGGTGTGTGTGCCACGCAACCCACTTGTCTGCGCCTGCATTGTTTGCAAGGTGGATCTTCAGCCACTTAAAGCCCTCTTCGCCCAGCGGTTTCGCTTCGTCAAACAGCAACAGCCCGCGCGTCAGATCACCCCCCATGTGACTCAAATACGGCGGAATCGGATACGCCCGCCCGCGGAAGTCGAGGCTGTGCGGCAGATAAAATTTGCGGCTCCGGAACTGCGGATGGTATGGGTCGACAACACACAAGATAAGAGGGAAGGATTCAAGTCAGTGTGTTAGGCACTGTGCGATTTCACGACACACAAGAAAGCGAGAGAGAGACCTTCAGTACTCAAAACGCCTTAGGCATAAGCCCATCGACTCCAACAAAGCGAGAGAGAGAGAGAGAGAGAGAGAGAGAGAGAGAGAGAGAGAGAGAGAGAGATGCATCAGCGCGTGTGTGTGTCACATGGACATTGGAGAAGGCTAATGGCTAACATTCTAGCGAACACACGATTTGCGTCGCCAGACGAATGCGAAGCGTCACCCACAAAGTGCGCCACGACAAACTTGTACTGAAGATCACAGCGTTCCGAGTGCATTTCTGCATTTCGTTGACGAACAGCGCGTTTGGCGCGCAAATGATGGTACCGCGTCTTGAGGTCCTGGAGCTCCAGCTGGGCGGGCACGGGGGGCTCGGGGATGTCGGCGAGGGGAACGATTTCAAGGCTCTCGTCGCCGCCCTTGTTCCACACCTCCGTGCTGATGTCGAGCACCTGCAGCGCGAACAGGGGCAAGGGTTAGTGCTAGGCTAGGTTGGGATAAGCAAGGAGTGACACGTGGCGTGGCTCTTGTTCCGACGTCGATTCGATCCAATACGCATGCGTACAGCAGCCGCACCGGATCCCGCCCTCCCACGCCAGGGCCAAACCCTCCATGCAATGTACGTGGACCTCGTATACGGATCAGTTTCTAACACATCCGTCTCCCACTCCCCCTCCTCCTCCCCCCCCCCCTCCTCGTCCATGAGTATCGGTCTCACCCTCGTATTGATGCGCCACGCCACGCGCTGTAGTGAGTTGATTGCGTCGAGCACCGGCTCGAGTGACTTGCCGGCTTCCTTCAGCGCGCGCACTTGACCACCGCCCTCGCGAACGCGGAGCACAGCGCCTAGCAGATCATTGGGAAAAGCGGTCCAGTGGCAGAATGAGAACACTGACATTTGCAGATTGCAGACAACACACGCACGAAAGCATACAGAAACACAAACGCACACACACTACACACACACAATGCAGCACCACACATACTCTTTCCAGTTGCCGACGAGACAAGGTATCCGCCCTTGTTGTACGAAGTCCACGGAATCGGAGGAACGACCATCGGCAGCATTTTGGGATCCAACAGCATGTTGAACTGCACGCGATCCAAAGCACGTGGCGGTTGGAGCCACCACAACAGATCAACAAGAAAACGAATGAGGGAAGGGCACGCGAAACGATGGGTGCGTGCGCGGACAAGCAATTGAGAGAGCGGAGACTCAACGCACGAGTTGGCAGCCACGATGTGCACCAAAACACCCATACAGGCATTGCTGCTGCTGCACACACAGACACACAGAGACACGCAACCCACCGACGTCGATCCCTCCTTTTTTACAATGTCGACAAGCTTTGGGTTGAACTTAATCAGCCCACGTGCTTTGCCATTATCGTACATGTATGACTGGTAGAATGCCTTGTCCTCCCTGCGCAAACGCAACAGACACCCGCACGGGCATTGCCCACAATGGAATCGAAAAAGCGGCCCGGTTACAACGGTGTTACAACCGGGTTCACACAGCGTGGATGCATATGTTCCGGGCCACATATGTACGTGGGCGGTCCACACCATTGAACGAGAGAGGTAGAATTCAAGTCAGTGTCTTATGCGCTGTGCCCATGGACTCCACACCAGGGCGAGAGAGAAGAGATGTAGGATTCAAGAGAGAGGGAGAGAGAGACCTTCAGCATTCAAAACGCCTTAGGCACAAGCCCATCGAGAGAGACGGAGAGAGAGAGAGAGAGAGAGAGAGAGAGAGAGAGAGAGAGGGGACCAACTCACACATTCTTGACGACACCAAAGGCCTCCCCGCCGTCCTTGTCCAGCGGATACAACTTTGCATGGTCGAGCACGTGCTTGATGAGAACAGCGCCAACCTGCGTCACGTGACAGACGTCATATTACACCACGCCATTGTTTGCTGGTAATTAGCATACATGCAATGGGCAAACAACCATCTTCGTTTGAGGTTTAGTAATCAATCATTCTCTATCATTACCGCAGGAGGCATTGGCAACAACACACATACAAGGCACACACAAACATGCACACCTTGAGAACAACACTGTCGGGCCACTCTGGAATGTTGTGATCACGAAAAAAGTCCGGATATTTAACCCGAAGCCCCTGCCAAATATCCTTCTCGCGACCTCGGATCGGTGTGGTGTGCGACGCACGCATGAGCCGGTTGAAATCGGCATAGACCCTCTCCAACTGTGGGGCGTGCCGTGTTGCGCGTGCGTATACAATGGGAGGGGGAATGATTTGTTAATTGACGGTAAGTATTATACCGCGAAATAAACAATCGAGCGCGAGCCAAACTGATACAAACACACACATTGGCACATACACAACACCGCACAGACAGAGACAATTCGCACCATTTTCACTGCCTCTGCATCGCCACTGCTTTCCCGTCCACGGCGGTATGTTTTGACGCGGTCTGTCACATATGTTGAATACACGCGCTTGCCAACAATGCGCACGAGAGGACCCGTCGGAGTGCCGTTCTCCGGCGTGCCAAACAGCGTGCCCACAAGCTGATGCACGTGACGCGGGTATGTGGCATCAATGCAACGTGTGAGCGACAACACATACACAAAACAAACACACATGCACGCACGCACGCAAAGATGCAAACAGGTGCGCGGCCACACAGCGATTTCAAGCAATGAATAACACTAAGAGAGTCAATGCGCTACCAAAGCAACGCAGACAGCCCAGCGTTCCTACTGTCAACTGCTGCTGCAAAGACACAATGCAAAAAGGGGCACCCCATTCAATCATCACAAAATGGCTATCCTGCACGCACCACTGATAGAGTGATCGATGCGAGGTTCGGTGCAGAAAGTGTGGTGAGGAATGGGCCGTATTCTTGCTGGTCTGGCGTCAGACCCTTCTTGCTATGTGTGTATCCGTTTATATCCGAAACTGAGCAGAGGAATCATGGGACGTTGGAGGTCAATGTGGGCATAAGTGCAGCAGTATAACGCACTCTTGCAGCCACAAAACACACACACACACACATACATACACACAGACAACACGCACCTTTGTACTCGCTCTTGATCTTCTGCTGTTCGCGGGAGATGACTGCGGTGGTGGCAGTGTGCCACTTTGCAACCAGGCGGCGCATCATGGGCAGATCGGCTGCGCGCCCCGTCTTCATCACCATATCGACATCCTCGAGGTAGCGCTTCCGTGCAAGCTCGATAGTCCTTGTCTCGAGGCTCCACTGCAGCGCCTCCGGGGTGTGGCTGCCGTCTTCAAATGACTCCATGCTCTTCAGCAGAGAGGCAAGACCCGTCAACATCTCGTCCTCCTTGCCCTCCTGCGAACGTGGGTGCGCGATCAGATGTTGTCGCAACATGCAACATTGCATAAAGATAGTGAAGGGGTTTGTTGCCGACTAAACGCATCAAAACCAAAGTGCAAGAGCTGCAACACACCCCACCTTCTGCCCGCGCCTGTAATGCCTGAAAGCAACCTGTTCACCTGTCTCATCGACTTCTTCCGTAGCTTCCTCTGCAGCCTCCGTTGATGGCGGTTGCGGCGACGGTGACGTCGCACTGCTCTCTCCCTCGGCCTCACCCAGCGGCAGATAGCGAATGGCGGGTCCCAAATTCGCCGCCGCGTCCGACTCGAGCGCCCTCCCATGAAACACAAAGCCGGGAACAAGCGACGCGATCTGCGTCTCCACATAAGCGGCGCGCTGTGGATGCATTGCGTGTGCCCTGCACATGTGCGCGAGTTCGAATCCCGCAGAGCGCATCTCTTTAAGAACCGCCGCGAGTGCATCCATGTTGTCCTCATTTGCATAGGCATCGACGAGGCAGGCGTAGTCGTGGAGGTCGATTTGGTGCCCGTGCGTGCGCATGTAGTCGAATATGCGGCGCGCACTGGGCGCATTGCCGGCCGTCGACCACCAGGAGAGCATGGATTTGCACACAAACGGCGGGAAGCGAAATTTGGCGCGCAATTGTTGGTCAAACAAATCCTGCGCAGAAATCAACAAGCACATTCAGGGATGGTGGTAAGTGCGTGCACGTGTGTAGCATGCATGTGTGTGTGTGCGTGTTGTGGTGTTGTCGGGGTGGGGGGCGCAGTGGATACGAACATGTACCCGGACGTGCACTCTAGACTCAATCGCACCAGATTACATAAACAACAAGCACAGCGGATCACAGGCCACATGATGGAAGTGCATTGGGAGCAAAATGCACATGGATTACACGTGCCTGCGCCCGCCCAATGTCGCCCGACTGCAGCAAAATATCAATCTTCGACAGCGTCAAATCAGCCCCATCCTCCGAGTTGCGCGCCTCCCCGGCCATGAATTCGTCGAGGAGAGACTGCCCTTCAATGTGCCGCGCCTCAATGGCAAGCACTGCCGAATCGGGTGCGTCATGCGTTTCCTCGTGCTGCATCAGCGCATCCGTGGCAAGGCCTTCCGGCAGCTCATTGTCATCAAGAAGGCCGTCGAGATCATCGCTGAGAGTAGCTAAGGTTGCGGCACCTTTCGATGGAGATGTGCGCCCCACAAGAAGGGCTAATAATATTGTGTCGTGCAGTGAATTGATGTGGAGTGGACGACGGACAGTCAGAAGCAGATCCACACTCGCATATACACGCATACATACCACACACACTCACACATGCAATCACACAAAAATAAATACAAACAACACTAACGCGAATGCACACATGCGCAGACGGCTACAAGTACCCGTTGGCGTCGACTAGCTGTGGACCACCACCCACCCATCGCGCTGCGTTGGCCCGCAGTTCCGCCCACACTGCGTATCGTGGTTATTTGTCCCAACCGCAGGCGCGACACGGACGGCACGCGACATAGTGACGAAAAGGCGACTGTGGATGTTAATCTTGATCTGTCCGCGAACGCCGAGGGCAGGCCGGATGCATGCGCGACTTTACGACCGACCCGAGCGGCCGCACATCGCACCGTGTACATAAAAATTGCGTATTTCTGCGCTCAGTGGCGCAGTGACATATTTGGCGATTCGTCAGGAAGAGCGCCCAAGGCACCGCGCGACCAATGGGCGTTCACATGTGAACTGCCATGGTGGGGCTCATCGCACAATGCCACCCAATGTGTGATGGTTGGGGATGCGCCCACGCTGAAGTTATGTCACTTGCTAATGGGTACTCCAACAGCGAGAGCGTTCAAGTAAGGCGGAGCATTGCCCAGGCGTGATGCTGGCAGTATTTGTCGTCAAACCCTTTTCTGGCCATAACAAAATCGCTTGCACTTCACCAAAATGCAGTTGCAGCAAGCACGAGGGTCGCCCTGGTCACGTGCTAGACGACACTGAGCGTTTGGGTATACTTATTCGCAGATTTCGCAGGGACTATATCATAGGATTCAGAATGCCAAAATTGGGGAATGGTAAGTAGACATAATGTTACGATTTGCTGTTCTTTGTATTTTCCGGCGCCTGGAATGTGCCATGCTGGCTGACTATGAGCTTAGTATGGGGCGACAACAGAATGTCACCCATCGGAAACTCCACTCGGAAAATAGCTTTGCCGCAGAATAATTTCGTAATAAAAATGCCGACATTATTTGCCGTTATTACTGTGCAAGGTGCAATGGAAATCCTATAGTGAGTGAATTTATTAGTAGGCGGTCGTGTTAATTATTGTGCAATTAACGCCACAGCTGTCGTCATCCGATACGATTTTTTCTCACAGCCTGAAACAAACGCACATGCGCACACTCAACCACACACACACACAACTCTCTCACTCAGACCACACACACACACACACACACAATACACACACACACACATTGTCGGGGGAGATGCATCATGCATCCATGGGTTACTGAGCCCGTCAGACGTTGACACAAACGCACCCGCACGGAAACCACACAGACCGCACACAGGTTACGTGCAGTGTGGGACCATTACAAAACGCGGTTATCTCCTGCATATCTTTCTCTCTGCTGCTTAGTAACATCAATTTCTCAATCAATCTTTCTCCTGGATTTCCTGTGACACACGGTCGCACGGAATCCTTCTACGAAGAAAGGGTCAATCCTTTCGGTGAGTGCATCTGCTTCAATCTGAATGATTTTGTGTCGGTGAATGAATGTGAGTTTTGTGTGAAAATTCCACGCCCCCTCACATTGATACATTTTGATTGTTCCTGTCTTTAGCCTGCCCACAGACAAACAAAACACACACAGACACAGAAAAATGGTGCACGCCACCTCTCGCGGAGCCTCAAACGGCACGCGTGCTGCGACAAAGCCCGTGGGTCCCGCGCCCACGGACGAGCAGATTCGCCTTGCCAAACTGACGCACACAGAGGATGATGGCACACACCTCTCGCGCGAACAACAGAATATGATCAAGGAGGTTGCCTCTGCCACACAGCGGGACCATGAGCTTGTCACATCCATGCTTCTGGACTGCAACTGGGACGTTGATGCGGCGACCCTCTCGCTTCTCGACGACGACAAGGTGAAGGAGTGGAAGACGAGCGACGCGAAGAAACGCCAGAAGCGGCCTCAGTATTCAAATGGACACGGACAGTATGGGCAATATGGACACTCTGATGCAAACGGCAACGGCCGCGCGCCGCGTGAATCCCGTGGCGACCGACCTGCCGACCGGGCCGACCGGGCCGACAGGGCCAAGGGTGAGCATTCTTTGCCTTTGCTTTTGTTTCTTGTGTTTCCGGGGCGAGACGTTCTTGTGCCCTCGCTGTTTGTATGTTTGCTATGTTTTTGCAGGTGTGCATTTGCATTTGCATGGTTGTCATTTGTTTCTCTTATACGCGAGTCTGATGTCCATTCACGTTGAGGTCGAGTGAGTTTTTAATTCAATATTTGGCACAATTTCGGCACGAATCCAGGTCCCCGTGGTGCTGGTCCCCAGGGCGCACGCTCGGGCCGTGCAGAGGGCACGGTTCAGATCCACTCTGTCCCGCAGCAGCAGTCTGCGCAACAGCAGTCGGCGGATGCATCCGCTGCAGCTCACGTGCCCACGACGGGCAGCTGGACAAATGGTCCGCCCGCCAACATCAAGTTGCAGGCTGCCGCTGCCGCCGCGGCCGAGTCGCAGTCGGCCAAGATCCACGCCGCGCACCACGCGCACGCCCTGCAGCAGCAGCAGGCTCAGGCACAGGCCCACGCCCATACCCACGCCCACGTTCAACACAGCCATTCTGCCGTTGCAACCACATCGTCATCTTCGCCTGTACACGTTGAAGCGCCGGTTGTCGCTGTCCCTACGCAACCCGCGGCACCGACATGGGCAGACAAGCTGAAGAAGCAGCCTGCACCAAAGCCCACACCGACCCCCGCCCCCGCACCCGTTGCAGCGGCACCCGCACACACCCACCAACACGAGCAGCAGCCTCAGCAGCAGCCAACGACGGCAGCGCAGGCACCGTCTGCAGATGCCTCTGAGCATCACCACCACGCACATGCCGAGGTCGCATCCGCGCAGCAGTCGCAGCCCGAGGGCGCCGCCGCGGAGAAGTCTGGCGAGGGCAAGGAGCAGCGCAAGAAGCGCGGCGGTCGGGGTCGCGGTGGTGACAGGGAGGACCGACGAAAAGAAGCGGCGGCTGGTGGTGCTGCCGCTGCGGAGGAGTCGCAGGCGCATCAACAACAACAGCAAGCTGCCCCTTCTGCGAGCGAGTCTGCGGCCCCCGCACCCACCGCCGAGGCCGATGCCTCGAACGCGGCTGCTGCGGAGCCGAAGGAGGACGGAAAGCGGTCGCGCAAGGACAGGGCTGCCGCACCCGTTGACGGCGCCAAGCCCGAGCGCCGCACCGTCGCCACTGCTCCTGCCGCTGCGAAGCCCAAGAAGGTGCTTGCGCAGCCCGTGAGCATCCAGTTTCCCGCGTCGGGCGAGGCTGAGGAGGAGAGCTTTGTGTTTGGCTCGTTTGGTGTCAGCAATGCGGCACCCGCCCCCGTGGGCGCGCTGTCTGCCGCCAAATCGCCCGCGCTGAAGGCAGCCTCGCCAGTGGCCGCCCCCGCCGCCCCCGCGTCTCCCCTGGCCACACCCGCCGCGCCTGTGGCTGAGCTCCAGGCCGAGCCTGCCGCCCCTGCACCAGTCGCTGCCCAGCTGCCTCCTGCCCAGCAGCCCGTTGCCGTTGCCCAGCAGCCATTGCAAGCCGAGCCCGCCGTTGCACAGCAGCAGCAGCAGCCCACCGTTGCTCAGCAGCAGCAGCAGCAGCAGCAGACCCAACACGTTGCGCCCGTACAGTATGACGCTGTGGCCGCGCACCACATGGTTCCCGCTGTGCAGTCCGCCCAGCAGCAGCAGGCGTCTGTCCTTCCCCACGCAGCGCAGCAGCAGATGCAGCAGCGCATGGTCCCGCCCACGCGCGGCCAGCAGATGCCCTACGCCATGCCCGTTGAGCTCGTTGATCCCTCGCTTGCGTACTACCAGATGGGACCCCTCTTCAACCCCGCCATGATGCCCAGCTACCCGAGCCCCTACGAATCGGACATGTCGCGTCCGATGTACTATGGCGAGTCGTACCAGGCACAGCAGCCAGCACGCGATGCGTACGTTGTCGCCCGCGACGGCAAGTTTTCGCAGGATGGTGCCGTTGGAGCCACTGGCGCTGCCGGTGCCACAGCGCAGGCGCAGGGCCAGGCCGCCCAGGCGCTTCCGCAGGGACAGCACGCTGCACACGCCGCACAGCAGCCTCACATGGGACAGCAGGGACCGTACCCTGGCGTTCCCGGGGGCTATGGCGCATACGGGGGCATGAATCCCTACACTAACTATGGGTACCCCACCTACAACTACGGCCACTTTCAGCACCACGGCAACTACAAGCCCATGGTTCCGTCGTATGCCAAGGGCGCCGGCGCCGGCAACGCGCCTGCTCCCCACGCAGGCGGCTACCAGCCTGTGAGCGGCATGCAGCAGACGCAGCAGACGCAGCCCCAAGGTCAGCCGCAGGGCCAGCCCCAGCACCACGTGCACGGTGGAAGCTACATGCAGCACCAGCAGGTCCAGCAGGGTGGGCAGGGCGTCAACATGTTTGAGGACTATGCCGAGCCCCAGGCACCCGCCGCGACTGTGGCCGGAAGCGCATACAAGGGCTATGGTCAGGTGTCTGCGCAATCGCAGGCCGGGCAGCAGCAGGCAGTGCCCGTTCAGCAGCAGGGCCAGATGGGAGGCTACGGTGGTCACCACGCACACCATGCCAAGGCCGCGGGCGAGACTGGCGGATACCAGGGCTACAACAAGCAGCAGCAGCAGCAGCAGCAACAGCAGCAGCAGCACAGCGCATATGCCAACACTGGCAACAGCGCTGGAGCCGGTGCGTCTGATGGCTATGGGCGCGGATACCAGAACTCGGGCTGGGGCAATTCGCAGTTCAACAACCACGGTGGAAACGGTGGCAATGCCAACTACCAGAACTACGGACGCCAGGCGCAGCAGCACCAGTGGGCACCCCAGCAGCCCAACCAGTAAGCAGAGAAGACGATGCCCCGGCGGCAGACGATTGGCGCCGTGCGTGCTTTGCCCCGTCACCATGCAGTCGTCGTCGTCAACGATTGGTGAATGTGGTGAATGTGGGAGCGGAGTGATGTGAGGGTGACGCGTCTGTCTAAGGGTGCGACCAAGTTGAGAAGATTGATGCCTAAGCAAGCCAGCAGCAGCAGCAGCATTGTGTATTTTAAGTCATCGTTTCCTATATTTCCTTGTCTATATTCGTTTTTCGGTCTTTTAATAGCGTGCGTCGGGATGAGTGCCCACTCTTATTTTCGGGGCGCGGATAGTCTTCCGGTGCAATCCCATGCAAAACCCTTTTGTGATCCGCCGCTGGCTACTGTTTGCGCGTGTGTAGCGTGCGCCTGCAATTACTTTCCTCGCTGCGGGTCCTGCCTCGCCTCTGGGTGTGCGTGTGTGTGTGTGTGTTTTGAGAACACCACCCACCCAGCCGCCCATTGCTAGGCTCGGACTTGCGCGGAGTAGTTTGCATTTGGCTGCTGCTGTTTTGCCGCGCGTATTGTGGCCGTGCGCATCCGGGGTGGATGTTGGAATGCGCCGTGGAGGTGCTGTCTGCGTGGTTGCGTTGTGTGTGAGCCTGTCGCAGAGGGCGGCGCCTGCTTCCTTGACCGCGCTATTTTTTGTTTCGGTTTTTATTTCTCATTGTTTGGCGTTGTGAAGTGTATGGCACAGCTGCTGGATAAAAGGGAGGAATGCCGCGATAGAAAGAAAGTTTGCAATGACAGTGAAATAGGTGTCGCCATTGTTGTTGCACTATGTGGTCGTCGAGTGGAATCAGCAAGTTCACTGATCGGAAACGGTCATCAGGAGTGAGTGCCCCTGCCCCGGATGTTGGTTATTGACTTGATTGGGCAACTAATAACTTGAGTGGAAATGGCACATTTTTCAATTCATTGTCGCCGAGTGAGTCGGCCAATGTGTCTCCAGGGCCGAACTAAATTTAGCTCAAATTGACAGTCGATCAATTAGCCAGTCACAGCTGCCTTTCACTCAGATCGCGCCGACGCAGACAATGCTTCAATCAACGAAAGACAGATTGCTGAGCACGTTGAGCGATGCATCTCGTTTCCCTCATTCTTCTTGGTGGGCACCGAAAAAATCAAATTTAATCGTCCTTCTTTAAGTTGTTTCTGCTCTGAAGTTACAGATATGAATCTTGAGTACGACTCGGACGCGTCCACCGCGTCGGGAAAGATGCGCACGAGTGTCAATAGGACCCTCCAGAGGCGGTAAGTGCGTTTTACAGAGTATGTGCTGTTTGGACGGCCGATTCCCGCCGTTTCAGTTCTCAAGTGGCCATAGCCTTTGCGGATGTCTTCACCTTTTTTGCTTATTGTGTGTGCGTGCTTCCTGCCCTGCCCTTTGTTAATGAATTCGCAGGTATCGCCTGCGTCCGTCGCCACTTGTGCACTATGATGGCATGGAGTCACCCCTCAGGCGTCACAGGCACGCGTCGAGGGAGTCTTCGGTGGCCGCCTCCGACTCGGCGGTCGAGGGCACAGAGTGGCTAAGCCTTCTCAGTCCCCATCTTCACAACAATGCACCCGAAACGCCGACATCTGCAGCTGCCACAGATGGCCAGGGCAAGGCTGGTCCGGATCGAAAGAGAAAGCGTTTTGCAGCCCTGCCATCTCCCCTCTCTGCGAACACAACGCCCGTCTCGCCGTCCAAGAGGAGGCGCGTGCGTTCTGCGGAGGACGAATACCTGTCCAACGCAGTGGTGGTGTCCAATGGCTATGACGAAGACAGCGCAGGTGGTGCAGACTTGGAATTTTCTTTCAACGCGCCTCTCACACCAAGTTCGCCGACTGTCTGTGATGCCCACCCGGGGTCGCAGCCGCCGGCTGATACTACCACAGAGGGCATGTCACCGGTGGCCGGCAGCGGACCCGCAACCGTCGAGTCTGTCGGCGCGGCGTCCATCCGACCATCCATGTCATTCTCAACGTTTGTGAACAAGGCGCTCATATTTGCCGCGTCTGCCTTGAGTGTGTCTGCCAGCGGCATTAATCGTGTGCACAGTGGGGTCGTGTCTCGGGCACGAGGAATCCCCTCATGGATCGCTCGCTTTCAGTATCTCCTTCCACATGACCGGATGTACGCACGACACGTGGCGCGTTTGCGGATGATTGAGAGGGAGACATTTTCGCGTCACGCTCTGTAAGTGTGGCTATTTGGCCGTTTGTTTATTGTTTATATCTGCTCACAATGTCACGCGTAAGTGCATGACATCCGTCGGAATAAATTGTGTGTTTAAGTACACACATGCACACACTTCTATTCTAAGATTTGATTGGTTTGGTATACAATGGCTGCCTCAATCAGTGTCGCTTCCTGAACTGACTCGCTAGTCTGAAGAGTGCCTATGCTGACACGACCATCTGTGTATGCTCACAGTGAGCAGTGGCTGGATTCTGTACATACTCACAGTGAGTAGTGACTGGGTTGTGTACATACTCTTGAATGATAAATGAATACCATGCAGACTTATTCAGCTAAATTGGCAATCTCAGATGCAATCTTAATATGCTGACAGAAAAGTAGAGTGGACTAATTGCCACACTCGTCACCAAAGTGAGTCGCGGCCAATATTTCTGCTAATTGTGTAGTTTCACCCACGATACTGTCACAGAGTTTACCTTCTGATTTAATAATCAATGAACTATGCACATTAGTCGAATTCGACTCACTGTTGTTGTGCCACTGCCAACAGCCAATCACGGCGCGCACTGATCACACCAAGTGGAAACTTCCACTACTGCCGGGAGTGATTCCGCATCTGTTGTTGTCGCAGAGTATAAAAAGATGCATCTTCTTCACAAGTACTAAACAAGACAACAAAGCAACACTCACAAGAACAGCAAGTCGAAGTCAGCAGCACAGCCGAGAATGTCGACCACCACCATGAACGCCGTTGCTATCCGCAATTACGGCAATTCGGACAAATTGGAAGCTGTAGTGCTTCCAGTGCCGACACCCGGCGCACACGACGTCCTTGTCAAAGTCGCCGCCGTCTCCGTCAACCCCGTCGACAGGAAGAAGCGCCAGAACTTTGGTGCGGCCTTTGATGAGGCGACTCCCTTTGATCAGCCCCTTGTTCTTGGGTGGGATGCGTCGGGCACTGTGACGGCCGTGGGCTCCGAGGTCTCTCTCTTCTCTGTCGGCGACGAAGTCTTCTTTGCTGGCAGCCTCATCCGCCCGGGATCCAACGCCGAATACACGCTCGTTGACGAGCGCATTGCCGCAAAGAAGCCAAAGTCGCTCTCGCACGCTGAGTCTGCAGTGATTCCTCTCGTCGCACTCACCGCGTGGGAGGCACTTGTCGATGGAATGGGCATTCCCATTCCTTCAGTTGCTTCCGCACACAGCAGCAAGACAAAGTCCATTCTGATTATTGCAGGCGCGGGTGGCGTGGGTAGCCTTGCAATTCAAATAGCCAAGCGAGTGCTCGGTTTGCGTGTGATTGCGACGGCATCCCGCCCCGAGTCGCGCAAGTTTTGCATTGACAACGGCGCAGACGAAGTCATCTCGCACGCCGCGCCACTCGCCGAGGGACTCAAGTCAATTGGTCTATCCGGGGTCGACTACATCTTCTGCACGGCGAAGCTCGCGGATTACATTGACCAATCTGTCGAAATTGCCAATCCGTCGGGGAAGATCGCCGCTATTGACAGCGATGACCTCAAGCCGTTTGATCTTTCGCGTCTCAAGCTGAAGCGGTTGACTTTCCACTTTGAGCTCATGTTCACGCGGCCCATTTTCGGATACGAATTGGAGCGCCAGAATGAGATCTTGTCTGAGGTTTCCCGCCTTCTGGACGCCGGAGTGCTCAAGACAACGCTCACAAAGACGTACGCATTCAATGCGCAGAATCTGAGGCAGGCGCACGTGGACATCGAGTCAAACAGCACAATCGGCAAAATCGCACTTGCACTTTGAGAGAATTTTTTGCTGTCTGTCTTTCTGACTGCGTGTGCGCGTGCGTGCGTGTGCTTGCCTGTAGGGTCGTTTGTCACTCTGTGCGTGGCTTCAATGAACAAATTTCTTTATCGAAAACTATATACATGCCGGAATGAGAGAAGAGACTAAAGTGAAGACAAAGACAGGCAGTGTGTGAACTGTTGAGCAGGCGTCAATTGCGCAAAGCAATTGACTCTGATGACACTTCGACAACACTGAGATCCGAAAGGGAATAGAGAACGCAAATCGCACATTCACACACACACTCACACACACACTCGCATAAAGTATTTACAGCGAGGAATGGCCAAGATGAAGGCTTCAGGGTAGCGGCTCCCTCAGAATCTCGTGTTGGATGCCCTCGAGGACGACCCCTAATGCAAGGCCTGGCGTGCTGTCGGCGTCGCACGAAAAGTCCTTTGGCGCATACAAATCCCACCCCTCGATGCCCGCGTCCCCAAACTCAATGAGACCCATCGAATGATACAGATACGCCACCAGCGCAGAGCAGAAAAAGGCGCGCGTCTGCAGCACATCGCCCATCAGTGCACGTCGCAGCTTTGCGCGTAGAAAATCAATCGGATTGCAGTCGTACGGCTTGCCGTGCACGTGATCGTGCGCCACGCGGAGCCGCGAGTTGAGCTCGTCGTGGTGCTCCTGTCCGTACGACCGCATTGTACCCGCATCAAGCAGGCGGCGCACATAGACCTTTCCGACGTACCTGCGTGATTGTGTTCCGTGTGTGCATCAGTAAATGACATCATGTGCAGAGTGCGCCGAAGGACAGCAGACCAAATGCATGGAGGAGCAATTCATGTTCCGTCCAAGTACCCACTTGTTGACATAGTCGAGGCCAAAGGGAATAATCTGCACGCCAAATTTGTTCGTATTGTCCTCGACGTCCTTGATGCCGTCCTCCAGTCCACTCTCAAACATCAGGAGCGACTTGCCAACATCACCGGGGGCGTTAAAAAAGTGCGGCGGCGACAGAACAATCCCGACTGCAGTACACCAGAAGCATCGAGCCACAGTTGTTGTAAATCAGGTCAACTTCCAGCTCAAGAGCAGCATCATACACACACGGAGGGACACACTGACACACGCAGCTCGACGGAGGAGGAGCATGGACACACGGGATGCCAAAGCTCACCGTGAGAGTACAGGCTGCTGGTGCCGATCTCCACAATCTCTGAAAACCTGCGCAAAGCACAAAAGCATGGTAAGCACGTGCACGGTGCACTGACACACATGCGGAAATTCTCACGCGCCGCAACAAAGCAAGAAAGGCAGGTGGGGATCACTCACAGGCAATGTTCACCATGGAAGAGAATGACGTCGCCCGTTGCAAGCTGAGGGTAAATGTCACTGAAGTCCGGCAGGAGATGACAAAAGAGATGATGACTTCGCGTCAGTGTCTTTTGATGGACTCTCACAACAAAGAAACAGAGACAGTGTCAGAGAGCGTGTGTGTATGTGGTGACTTTCAGTGCGCAAAACGCCGAAGGCATAAACCATCGACTCTCACTGTGTGTTTGTATGAGTGTGTATGAAGGAGAGCGAGAGAGGCGGTACCCACTCCCACGAGGACTGCACAATCTTTGACGGTTGCGGCGACACACGCACGCCGTTGTTGACCACGGCCATCTGCAGGTCGTTTTTGGATCCGTGGGCGTCCCTCGGCGTCATGTTGCGCGCCACGGCGTCGGGGTGGCCAATCAAACGCACGACCGACGGAGGCTGCGCGGTCGGCCGAGGCTGGTCCGCAAGTGGTGCGGGTGTGCGCGTAAACGGCCACACAATATACGATCCCACTGTATACAAAGCCGATCCCACAGCAAGAACAGGCTGCACAGGGGGGCATCAAACATGATTACGGAACGGAAAAATGGTACACGGGGCGCAGTTAAGAGCGAAAAGGCATGTCGAGAGATGTACGAAACAAGTCAATCTCTTAGGCGCTGCGCCCATGGACCCACAAGGCATGTCGAGAGAGACGACGGCACAGTACAAGGACCAATGCAAGCATCATGTGACGTCCACTTACATATGCGACCACGCCAAACACGGTCCATGACGACTGCTCTCCCGCGACGCGCGCGATCTGCGCATCCGTCAACGGCTCGCTTCGGGGCGGCACATCGAGGGGAGTTACTCGCACCCACTCGTCGGGCGATTCGACGCGGCCCACCACCGCGTTATCTCCCATTTCGGACATCTTTTGGGGTCACGCACCCGCTTGAAAGTCCGCCACACAGAGCACCCTTACGCACGCATACGCCGCGCTACCTCTAAGTTTGAAAGCCAATGGTATTGCCCAGACAATTTAGGATTCAGATCTTGACGACCAAATAAAAAGAAGAATATTGAATCGAGATGAGGTGGGAGTTGTTGACTGCCTTTCAAGAGGCACTGACGTTTTCGTTGCGTTGTGGAGGAGCGTGAATCGTTGTTACGCTTGCGTTGCACTTAACGAACTGAAGTGTTCAGATAGAGTTGGCTGTTCCAGCAGAAAATTCAAGTACTGCACTTGAAAAGCGCCACACTTGAATATAGCGGAGGGAGGATGCAATGTGTGTGCGTGTGTGTGTGTGTGTATGTGTGTGTGTGTGTGTGTGTGTGTGTGTGTGTGTGTGTGTGTGTGTGTGTGTGTGTG
>CALSCR010002568.1:0-19753 GCA_943704495.1 Pigoraptor chileana
GTGTGTGTGTGTGTGTGTGTGTGTGTGTGTGTGTGTGTGTGTGTGTGTGTGTGTGTGTGTGTGTGTGTGTTCCTCCCCCCTCTTCCTTCCTCTCTCTGTTATCTTTCTCTTTATGTTGGCAGCGTGGATCTCTGCGTGAGTGGAAATAGTCTGTGATAAGCAACTGTATTTTTGCTGCATTTGTGGTCAGTGGATATTTATCTCACGTGCTTACTATTTATCACGTGCTCACTATTGGTCACATAATGTGTTGCAGAGGTGCGCACATTTGCTCCGAAAGAGTCGTCGATTCACAGCTCCATGAGCCTGAACGGCCGCCTCTACATCAAGCATGTGACCGCCGAGGAGCAACTCGCACCGGTATGTGTCTGTGTGTGTGTGCAGCTGTGTTGTGTGGTGTGTGGTGTATGTGTGTGGCAGTTGTGTTGTATGTGGTGTGGAATGGCTATGTTGTGTGTGTATGGCTTTTAGCGTTTTATCTTAGTGGATTGTTTTACTTCTCAGACCCTCTCGGTGCATCCCTCACGTGTGCTGTTCATCGGCATATGCTCTGACACTAACTGACATTTCGTATCTCTGTCTATTGCGTTCTTTGTCCTCCCACAACTCCGTGGCACTTGTCAAACCGTGGACTATATGACCACGTGACCCATCGCCTGGCAGAGTATCACGTCCATTGAGCGCACAACCTCGCCTGTCTTGGAAATGGACACCCGTGAACTAGCAAAGCAGCTCACACTCCACGATTTCGAACTCTTTGCCAGGTGTGTTTGTGTGTGTGTATTTTTTTCATTTTCCTCGGTATGTATGGGAACACAGGTGCCCCATGCGTCTGCATTTCGTGAGCGCCAGTATTTTTGTACTGTCTGTTGAGTGTGTGTGTGTATTTTTTTCATTTTCCTCTGTATGTATGTGAACACAGGTGCCGCATGCGTCTGCATTTCGTGAGCGCCAGTATTTTTGTACTGTCTGTGTTGAGTGTGTGTGTGTACTATTTATTGCATGTTGTTGTACGTGTTTCCACTATTTACGTGTTTCCCTAACACATTGTATATTCATATCCTGTGCATTGTTTGCGGTTGTCCAGGATCGATCCCGTCGAGTACATTAACCAAGTGTGGAAGCGCATCGATGCAATGACCGCCAACATCAATACATTCACGCAGCGGTTCAACCAGGTGCGCCTGGGTCACGTGTGTGAATTGGTCACGTGCTAGCTGTTGCCCCTCTGCATTGCACACACGCACTGCGACTATGGCACTATTTCACTATTTTGTGCAGCCGTTGTGATGTCGCGTGAATTGCAATATCCACTGTTACGGTGCTTACTTTCACTGCACGTTTCTCTTTGCAATGCGTATATGTCGCATCGCGCACCATGTTTCTGTGTGTGTGTGTGTGTGTGTGCGTATGTGTATGTTTTGCAGGTCAATCTTTGGGTTGTGACGGAGATATGCATCACGAGACAAGTCAATAAGCGCGTGTTGGTCGTCAAGAAGTTCATCAAAATGGCCAAGGTGAGTCCGACAGCAGACCGCTGGGATAGTCGTCTGCTAACCACTTTAATGCTTCGTTTGTCATTTATGTGCCGCACTCAACCGGCGCTGATCTGTTATATGGTATGCTTCCATCCAGAAGATAGATAAACGCTAGTCGTGGTATGTGGGCTGACTAGGGTATGCCTTGGCTAGGGCTAGGATAGTCTAAGGCATCTAGCTTGCATATCTTGCATATGCAAACTGCCATGGTATATTGTGGTGCCCCCCCCCACACACACACACACACATGCAGGTCGGCATGCAGACATGCACAGATCACATGTTTTTTGTGCAATATGTGCTCACACATTCTTTTCTTGCATAACTGGCCTCACCAACACACATCACGTGATGCACGATGCAGTATTTGCGTGCGGCGAACAACTTTAACTCGTTGTTTGCGGTGTTGAGTGGCCTGAGCAATGTCTCTGTGTCGCGCCTCGTGGGCACGTGGGAGGTGCGTCTTTTGTTTGCTCAACACTCAACACTCAAACCGTCAACGGAGCACCGGACTTGTGTCGCTCTCTCTCTTGTTTCAATGCAATTCATACGCAAACACACGCACACACACACGCACACACACAACGCGCACATGTGCTTGGGCTTATCTCCGTATCCTCACCTCAAGCCGTTGTCTTGTTCGGCTGTTACAATGTTGACACCCGCCCACGCAGAAAGTGCCGCACAAGTACATTGAGCTGTTCGAGGAACTGAACAGTCTGATGGACCCGTCACGCAATATGAAGTCGTATCGTATGCTCCTCATAAACGCAACGCCGCCGCTCATTCCATTCTTTCGTGAGTTTTCGCTTTATGGAAGTGCGCCATTTGCATTGCGTGTGCTGCGTGCATCCTCTTGTCCGTCGTTTCTGTCTGGTTATTGATTGTGCATCCCTACTGTGAAGTCGATCAGTCAACCATGTGCGCAATGGATTCCATCTGTGTGTGTGTCTGCGCAAGATACCGCCATATAGAGTGCTCAGCACGCTTTCCCGCTTAACCATGCAAAAAAACACACACACACACATAACACACACACACACACACACATACACACACATACACACACATACACACACATACACACACACACACAATATATATATATATATATATATATACACAACAAACAGCCATCCTGATGAAAGATCTCTTCTTCATCCACGAGGGAAACGACGCCAAAGTCAAAGGCCTCATCAACTATGACAAGCTGCGGATGATTTCGAAAATCGTGCGCTTTGCAGACGGCATGCGATCCATGCCTTACGACCCTCAGGTGGGCTGTCGTGTGCACACGGCGGCGCTGTGTACCGTGCATGCGTAGAAAGTATGATGTGTACAGTGTGCGGATCAGTCGTGATATGCTTGGCGTTTTGGTCTCCCGGCATAAGCCGCATTCCATGTGTGATTGGTCAGAAAGTGACTCCTTTCGTTTATTTCGGTAACATTATGGGTCTTATTAATTCGCTTCTCCATGTGTACCCGCTACATGCATGAACTGGCTCACATACACACACAAACACACAAACACACAAACACACACACACCCACACACAAACACACAAACACACAAACACACAAACACAACGACTCACACGCGCAAATGTATTCATACGCACACAAACGCACACATATTCACTCACATTGTGCAGATGCTGCTTCAGGAGGGCAGCAAGCGCCGGACAACTGTGCACGGTGGCGACGACCTCTCTGAAAAGAGTGTATCCGCGCAGCGCATTGAGGAATATGTCAAGAGCTTTCAGGTGCGATATACTTTGCCAACCTCGTGTGGGAGACTCAAATCCGTGTGTGTTTGTGTTGTGTTGTCTGTATGTATGTATATGTGACTGTGTGTGTATGTTCGTCTGTCTGTCTAGGTGTGTATGACGGTGTAGTCTGTGTGTGTCTGTGTCTGTACCTGCGCATTTGTATATGTGTTTGTGTGAAACACACATGTATATATGTGTATCTGTGCTTGTACTGAAATTCTCTTTCTCTGCGCCCCCGTGCAGGTTATTGATGACCAACGCGTGCTAAGCAAACTTTCCCGCGAAATCGAACCCCCCGGTCGCACACGCACGAAGCGGGGATGGTCTGTCTCGACAAAATAAGCGGATTCACACACGCATACGCGCACGCGCGTGCGCGCGCACTCAATCACAGGCAGCCTGACAAAAATAAGTGTTCTTGTCTGAATTGCGCCATCGGCTGCAGTTGTGACTGTGCTTTTCGCCTGTCTTGGTATTCCCTTCTTTCGTACGTTCGTGTGTTCCTTTTTCTGTGACTTTTCCTGCACTTTTAGCTTTCGTCTCGTCTGTACATGTGTTGGAATCGAATTTGTTCGGTCGACACTCGTTTTGCGTATTCAATGTCGCGGCATGCTGCATTGTGTGCGTCTTCAATGAAGAGAGAATTCGCGCCAAATGAATGCGCATCGAAATTGTGGAGCAGTCGGAATGAGTTTGCCATGTTTTTAAATTTAGTTGAATACATGCGTGTTTGCGCGTCAGTCTTCGTGTGACAGTTATGACAGTGACTCCGGTCGGCAGTCGTATTGAGAAGGGTGCATGCAGAGCACGACCATACGTGCTTCAAAACTTACATTGGAAAAGCCCTGAATGGAAGCGCTGTCGGCCTGTGTAACAAGCATTGACACCGTGTGAATAGAATAAAGTTACTTAGTATTCATCGACTGCCAGTGTGCCTCTCAGGGGTGCACCCCTGGTGCCTCTCCACCATCTGTGAGGCCGCGACCAAAGTACAGTTCTGACATATACTTTAACTGAAGGTTCACGAAAAGTTATCGCAAATGGTCTGAGCGAAATATCCACTGTCGGCACTAAACAAATTAAACCTTCACATTTCAATTGCCCTAAACCACATCGGCTGAGCTTGCACGCAACAAAATCCTAGCCTGGCCTAGCATGGCCTAGAAAGGACCAAGTCATTTTGCCAGTGCCTGTCATAATTCCGCGACTGCAATCATTTCAGGCAATGCTGCCACCATGACACAATATAACACTGTCCACCGAAGGCAGTCACGACAGGTTCTGCATCGTACGCCTTTCCTAATATCACATCAAAATAACTAATGCTGTCACAGACTGTCAACGCAAGTCTCTTTTCTGGTCCGCAGCGGACCTGCCGTTCGGGAGTGGCAATTACTATGCCGACGATTAACTTAGCCAAATAAGCAACCCACTCAAAGCCCTTTGGAGGGAGTACGTAACACGCGCGAGTATATTGCTGCAATTGCATTCGAAGAAACAGCCGTGCTGACAGACACGTTGCGGACAGTGGTGACTGGGTTATATGTCGGGAAGTGTGGCTATGAGGGCGCCGCAGTCCTTCACTTGCATATACGATGCGGCGTTCAGAAGTCCCGTTGCAACCGTCGACAGCTGCAATCACGAAGGTTGCACACCATATAAATTATAATATTGCGGTCACCTCTTTGTGTGCGCATAATGTGAATCACTGGTCAACACACACTAATTTGAACAGGAGTTTTGATGCGATAAGGTGGTGTGCATACAAACAAACCAGGCCGAGTCCACATGATAAACAGACACAAACACCAAACATACGAGTCAGCAGGATGGTACACAAAAACGAGCGCATATTAAATAGACCGCACAACCTTAATCCCAACCCTAGCCCATCCCATTGTTTGACAATCGGATCAACACCCACAAAGTCAACATCGGCCTTGCTGATGGCGACCGGCGCAGAAATGACAGCCGCGACATTTGCGGTTGTGACGCTTGACTTTGGCAGTGCATATAGAGAGAGCGCGCTCTTTCCAAGGCCTGCCTGGTTCACGGCGTCACTGCAGAGGTATGTGGGTGCGCGTGAATTGATTTATGTGTGTGTGTGTGTGTGTGCGTGTACGTATATATATATATATATGTGTGTGTGTGTATAAGTGAGTAGTTTCAGTGTACACAAAATGCAAGTATGGTGTACATGTGTCAGAGTGTAGTCACAAAGCCGCAATCGTGGGGTCATAACGCACGCATCACACGTACATGAATGTCATGCGTGTGTAAGTCTGCATACTGTGTGAGTGCGAGTGTAGACATGTATGTGTGTGTATGTTTATGCGTATGCATATATGTGTGCATGTGTAGGGTGTATTTTGTACATTGTTCATAACACCGCTTATTGGCATCGCACATACACATATGCACTCACTCATGTTGACAATGTGGTTAGTGCACACCAAAGCAACAGCGGATCCAACATAGGGACTGAGACACTCACGAGTATTCCTTAATGCGGTCGGTGGTATCCACCACTTCCAATCGGGCAGACTGTTGGGTCACATCAATAAAGTTCCTGCAAGCGCATCCGAGGGTTGTGTGAGTGTTATGTGAGTGATTAGGCACTCATGAAGCGAAAATATACCCACAAATATAAACACATGCACACACACAGGACACAAAAAATACAATACGGCACACATGTCCACTGCATAAAATTTATATGCCCAGGCGACACACACACAATGCACACGATTGTTTCACACTCGACGATAAGAACAGTGTAACAAGCAAAGTTCAAACACAAATAATAATGAGATAAGACTGATAGCGAGCAGGGCCGCCAGGACGACAAAAATACGCCATCCGAACGACACTCTCGCACTCACTCTGCAGTGCGCTGGATGATGTCCTTGAAAAAATCCTGCTCTCCGGTCCGCTGATCTGTGTACGACTTCCCGAATTGGACGCCATCACCAGAAGGGCTGTAGTGCGAGTGCATATATTTGGGATTATAAGTAAATATCGATGCATGCATGGTCGGGAATTAAAGATAAACGTGTGTGTGTTGTCGTATGCATGTGCGAGAGAGAGATGGGCGCATATCACGAAACACATGACCAATATACATCTTATATATGCGCTCTTCAAGACGATCGCTTCAGTCACGTGCATCACACACAACGGCAATGCGTGTCATAAGATCATATGTCAAGGATGACCATATGAGGAGCCATACAATTGTGAAAATGCGCTATACCACAGTGCATCCAACAACGACAAGCGGTGACCATGCACACGACCGACAATCAGCGCACACGATACACACCCCGAGAATGATCCCCCGCCAATGTTGCGCGCCGGTGATGCCGCGGCGGACGGAGTGGACTGCGGCTTCCGTGCGCCTGCATTCGGCGCACGTGTCCGGCTCTCCTGTACGTCTGTTCATGGACGTGCGACCACGAGGACCGCAATTGCCACAACATTACAGATTCGGTGAGCTTCTGTGCTTCAGACTCTTCCGTTCCGTCATAATGCCTAATTGCTTCAAAAGGGGTGTGTGCACTATCCATAACGGAGATCCCGAGTGGTTCACAATGCGCCCACAAAATGTTGGCGATGCAAGATGAGGTACCGCCATGTTCGACACATTTCAGTCAGAGATGATGTCACTTCAGTTCGCAAGTCGCATGGTTTAAAATGTCACTTCAGTTTGCAAGTCGCATGGTTTAAAGTATTCGTCTGCTTTTACGTCTCTCGCAGCTGAGAGAAGAAAGTGACAGCTCGCTCACCTTTGCTTGTGCTCTGATTGCACCCCATCTTCCTGTTTCACACTAAGTCGCCGGTATATAAAATGAAGAGTATGCCGTGTCCACCACAATGACTCCACAATTCCGCTAAAATACACACTGGAGCAACTCAGAAAGAGTCGAAGTTTCTTCAGATACGGCATCGGCAAAAAGAAGAGGCTTTGTTGTATTTCAATTCAGTGAAAGACTCGGAGTCACATGATGAGATTGCATGTGCGGGACGGATAATTCCTGATAAGGACGTAACGAACCAATAGTACCACAAATAGGCTAATGTTAAATGTACCTCTATATATGTATTAAAGAGACTCGTTATATCTTCTTATAGTTATTGAAGAGTCGAACAAGCAGGTTAGCCAATGGTTGACGACCTACTTTGCAGTGTCGGCTGCATCTTAAAATGTTAATGCCAATCATCCGTCTTGTCTGAGTTATGGGTCGATAAGGAATGCGAAAATGCATTACTTTTGACGCCGCAACCACAAGAGACAGGCGCGTTCACTCGGGAAGGGAGTGGAAAAGTGCACAGAAAAGATGTCATCCCCAAGCGTAGGGGCCATTGCCACTCGCATGTGGAACATAGTCGCCCAACGACCCGACTCGCGACTCCAGGGTGGCGACTTTGGCAACTTTCTTTTACGTCAGGGGTATGATGGCACAATCAAGGACTTTCTCGCACTGTTTCCCGACATGTTTGAACACAGATTCAACAACTATGTGTACCTCGTCCAACATGCTGCGCACGGGGCACACCATGCATACGGACACTCACCTCCCGCACCGGCGTCGCAGGCGAGCTCTGATGGCCGAACACCGCAGGACGTCGCCACAGTGGAGGCTGACCCTCAGCAAGTTGCGGAGATGAAGAAAATTATAGTAGGGGCCATGCGAAGTGATCCCCTGCGTCGGTTGCAGGGTGGGATTGTGGGGACGATGCTTCGGTCGCACGGATACCCAGGAACCGTCAAGGACTTTCTCGCGTCGACACTCGATTTATTTGACCACAGGCACGACAATTACGTGTATCTGAGGGAAGCAGCTCGTGCAGGGGTCGCCGCACATCATGTCACTCTACGCGGACCAGCACACGCGGTACATCAGGCTCAGACACACGTGCACACTTCCACACACGACGTCGACACGAAGGCTCTGCATGAGTTGTGCTTTGTGCTGTGCGAATATCCCGAAGGAAAGGGCGTGCTGATGTCCGCAATCCCCCCAAAGCTGTCATTGAGGACGCGCAATCACATTCTTGCGTGCGGCAAACTGACGGCCTTTGTGAGATCGCACAGCGAGTACCTGCAGACGTGGAACGAGGGCATGGCCGGTCGGGATATGTGCGCCCTCACAAAACAGGGCCGCGCGTACATTTCGTCACTGAAAACACCGACAACAAGCGTAGGCGCTTCTCCGGGCGCTTCTGCTGCGGCATCCACACCCGCGACTCACTTGAATCACTTGGCGTCGAACAGCTCTGTCTCCAACACAGGGATATCAGAGACGGCGACTAAATCGTGGGCTGAATTGGCGCGGTCACGTTTTGTTGACACACCGAGCTACTCTTCTGCAGACGCATCTGCAACATCCGCCTCCATGGCAACTGCAATTGCAACCTCGAGTGTGCACACAACTCATGGTGCGACGAGCATTTCGCCGCCTGTATTAGACTCCACAGTCGCAAGTGTGTACCAGGACTCTGCCGTCGCCCATGTTTCTCGCGAATACACGACGGTTCATCCGGCGGCAACAAATCACGTGACGGCTGTGACTCACGTGCCGCCTATTACGCGCATCCGGGTGCCGCGACCCAATTCGAGCGATGCTGCGGCGGTGGTTACCACAATAGCCGGTTCATCACTTGGTGACTCGGGTAACTTCAGCAGCGGCTCACTGTCGATGACTGGTGGCGTAGGTGCTCAGAACAGCGCCGCACAAGAGGGCATGGCTTCTTTGCCGTCGACTGCCCAACAGTCAGCACATGTCCGTCCAGAACGACTGTCTGGACAAGGAGAAGGAGAGACTGTCCCCACACTTGAGACAGCCATTCCGCACGTGCTCGTAGACAGCATCGACAAGCTTGCCCCCGCATTCTCGCGACTAACCGAGTGCACAACCGTCGCTGTCAGCTGCACGTGTGTTGGTGAGAGTGACAGCGCAGTGCTCTCGCTCATTGTGGTGCTCGCCGTCGCCACAAAAGCACATCCCTCTGCCGTCATCTACATTTTTGACGCGTTGAACCCTCTGGTGGGCCGCGCGTGCGTGCAGCTAGTATGGCGGATCATCTGCAGGGAGACTGTTACAAAACTATGTTACGACCAGCGTCGCCTGGATATTATTGGCAGGGTTTTTATGTCGTACAGTGCGGGCCAAGTTGACGTGGAATGTGCGCGGGGCGCACTGGGCATTAGTGACATTCAAGTGCTCTACGGGCGGGTGCGCTTGCTTTGCGAGGGAGAGACGACTAAGCGACGTGCACCTCTTGATGAAATCATGCAACATCTCGGTCTGCCCACGAATCCGCACCGCGACACAATGGCGGAGCGCATGTCACGAGAGGCGGACTTTATGAAGCGGCGTCCACTGGACCGAGATGCGCTCGCATATGCGGCGTGGGATGTCTTGCCAATGCCCAACGCAGAGTCCATCCTCAAAAGCAGGATCACGGAGGCTGCAGTTGCACTTGCCACGCGCGGTACCGTGGCAGTCGAGGAGCAGCGTCGGTCAACATACGTGACGAGTGGCGGCCAGGCTGTGCGATACGACGAAAAGTACACAATCAGCCCTGGCGTCACGGGAAGTGACTTTACGTACGAGCCCGTGGAGGACGATATCGATGCTCAGAGACCGAAGGTAGCAGATGTATCGGCTAATGAGGAATCAACACACGTGACCTCTGAGGGTAGAGCGATGTGTAAGGATGTCCATGACGATGTGGATATGTTACTTCGCCTTATCCCCGATGATATTCGGCTCAAAATTGTGGGAACGAGCGATGCGCTTGGGCTGGGAGTAACGCGCCTGCACGAGGTGCGCATCGACTGCGGCAAGGATGTCAGCGTGCTCTTCAATGACCTCAATGCCACACAGTGCACACTCGATGGCGTCACGGCGAGTGTGTCTGACGTCATTGCCGCTCTGACACTGCTGCATGACGGCGTTGCGGAGACGGATGTCACGCGCACGACAGGCGGTGGGGGCATCGCCAATCGCCCGCTGTTTGGACGCGACAATCGAGCGGGGATGGAAGGAACGCTGCACCGCATCACAGTCATACGCAACAAGCACTTGCATCCGGTGGGATTGACACTCCGCGTAGGTCGCGCTGCTGTTGGGGCTGCCCGGATGATCAGTGACGTTGTGGCGGGAGTGCTCCCCGGGAAGAGCGGCATGTCAGCGCCGCAATCGATCCTTCTTGTTGGGCGTCGTGGTGTCGGCAAGACCACACTTTTGCGGGACATTGCGCGTCGATTGGCAGAGGACAGCAGAGCAGCCCAGCGTGTTGTGATAGTGGACACTACGGGCGACATTGGCGGACATGGTGACAATGCACACCCGTCCATTGGGAAGGCGAGGCGGATGCACGTGCCTGTTGCGCTGGAGCACACCATCATCGAGGCACTCGAGAACCACAACCCGCGAGTGCTTGTGATTGATGATATTGCCACGAGCGCGCACACCGGCGCACTGCGGACGTGTGTGCGGCAGGGCGTTGCGTTTGTTGGTGCCGTACACGAGGAGTCGCTTTTTTCAATGGCGGAAAACTCAGAGCTGATAGCGCTTGTCTCGGAGTCCGCCCTGGTGTGTTGACGCTGCTTGTTTGTTCTGATGTTTTTTGATGTTGTTTGAGTGAATGGTTTGTACTTTGCAATGTTTCTGTCGTATTTGAAATTGCTCGTTCGTACTCCTCTGACTGACTAGGCAAGCGTGTGTTCACGTGCATCGCAGGCTGGTGATGGTACAGAGACGGCAGCGCGACCAGAAAATGGAGAGATTGCTTACATGGTGTCACCGAGGAGAAAGAGCACTCCACTCTGTTCCCGTGTTGTTGAGATTCCCGAGCGAAACCGCGTCATCATATCCTGGGGAGTTGCCAGGGGGATGAACACACTGCCTGGGGAGTCATCCGGCAATGCCTCGTTTGCGGTGGTGCGGGAGGAGCGGTGGCTCGATGATGCGTGCGGCGTGTGGAAGGCAAAGTTCACGCGTGTTTTGAGTGGAAACGCGGGCACTCGGAGCGCCAGGGCCGTTGATGCCGCCGGGACGAGCATCGCCGAGCCCAGTTGGGTGCGTGCACTTCTTGACAAGACCAACAGACTACAGAGCGGCCGCCCCTAGTTGGCATTGCGCCCCCGGATGCAGAGACATGATTGGCGGTGTCGGTGAGGCCAATAATATACACGCAGTTGGCTGAGCCCTCCCCCCCCCTTTCCCCCCGCTGCATAGACATGATTGCGTAAGGTGCGCCGTGAGCCAATGTCATATGCAGCTCATAAATATGAGAACCCTTGTATGGAGACTAAGCTAGTATCAGGGTAGTATGAGAAACGAGTCATTAGATCCCATAGCTATTTGGTGGCGAGAGCTCGGCGATTTATCCGATCACGTGGCTTAGTAATCAGGCGGACCGATCAGGCGACAGCCGACAGGACGGCATAAGTTCGATTCGTGAATGTACTAATTTTACGCTCATGGATTACACAGTCGCCTCTGCTGCAAATGGAAGGTGAAAACCCGAGTAACGCACTCGCGAAGGATGCGTGGGCGTTGGAAGCCTACAGCCTTGGTGTCGGCAATTTGTTCGGCGGAGACAGCAGCAGCGACGACGAGGATGCATCTCACGCCGGCGAAGGTTCAGACGGCGGCGATGGCGGTGGGTTTGCGCAACAGTATCGGCTCCGCACCCTTCCATTCCCCGGCGGACATTCTGTGACGGTGCGTGAGTTTACATACCACCGATGGAATGCTAATATGACATGGCCAGGAAACGAAAAGTTTGCCGATTGGCTTCACTCGGGTGCGGGCAAGGAACGACTTTGCGGCCGTCGTGTTCTTGAAGTGGGGAGTGCGACGGGCGCGCTTGCCATCTGGCTGCACAAGCACGAGGGATGTAACATTGTTACGTGCGATGCGGACGACGCAGACATAGCGGAGAATATTGTGCACAACTGCCGCTTGAATGGCGTGGATCCGCCGCTGCGCCACATTCCGCACACGTGGGGAACGCAGCTTCCGCCGGGTGCTGCGGACGAGTTCGACGTGATCATCGCAAGCGACATTCTACTCTACACGCATAGTTACGCGGCGCTGATTTACACTTGTCGCCAGCTGCTGTCGAGTCCCGTCAGGATGACCGGTAACTCTTCATCGCCCGCGTCGGAAGCGGAACGGCGGCATTTTATTATTAGTTGGCGGCGGCGCATGGAAGATCGACTCCTCTTCTTCAACATGGCACGGGATGCCGGATTCGTTGTGGATGAGCCGATTCAGGGACTGCTTTTCGACATGTATTTGCCTGCATCCACATGAGGGCTTGGTGCGAGCCTTCATTTCTTTTTTACATCATTTGTTTAAAAAGTGGCGTGTGAAATGTGCATGAAAAGTACGTACCCATCTTTGCGTTTGCGTTGTGAAGCGCTACTGGTGTAGGCGATAGTGCGGGTTACGACATGTACATACCGACGCTGTCTGATACACTATGCATCACACGGGGAGACGAGCGAGATCTACATGTTGTTGTGACCGACACCGCATTTTGACAAACTCGACTGTAACTTAACGGCGGACTCAGTCGTCCGGGGGTGTCCGGCGTTGCTCACCTGTGATGCACCGAGCATCTGCCTTGTCGTGATGAGATGCCATGCCGGCCGCGCCAATGCCGTGGGTATTCCATATGTACATCAAACGTGAGCTTTGTTGTGTTCTTGGTGCGAGAAAATAGGGCTGTGAAAGATGAGATGCGGATGTCCGGCGGCGGCGAGTGTTCGAACTAAAGCCGTTTTTAAAGTTCATACTGTATTATAAGTCCGTTAGGGTAAGGCTAGGGTTGGTTTCTCGGCAGCCCGCAGTCATCTTCGGCACGTGTGGCGGCGGCTGGTCAGTCACTGACCATTGTTCGGATGGAACTGACAGACTCTGCAAAGAACGCGCATGTACTCACCATATATATTCTATCCCACACACAGACTGGGTTTCAGTTTCATGTTTTCGGAGGATTAGAGAGGTGAGCAGCGGGTTTGGGTGTGACATACTTACAAGACAAACTGAACCTCCTGACTATACCGTACACATATTAATTACATATTCATCTTCCTCTTCTGAAACACTCCGAACAGATTGCCGCTGTCATTCTTCCTTGCCATCCATTACATTGGACGACATGGATGTCTATGCCAGTCCCGGCGACTCAGTCGCCCGAGAGCTTCGCAGGTTGATTGAGCGGACGGGTGCCGTGAACGGCGGGGTTGTTGGCGTTATGCTCATTAACGCGGGATATCACACCAGTAATGGCGTCAGCAAATTCAAGTCGTTCCTCTCTGAGTATTCGCATACATTTCGACTCAACGAATCCAACCGTGTTACTCTCATCGACAGCGGATACGGCGTCGGAAGGAAAAAGGTGGTGCTCTCGCCTTCCGAGTGCAGGCGAGACCACACGACAATCGCGCAGATGGTTGCTAATCAGCTGCTGGCCACGGGGCCGATGCTGGCGTCGGACCTCAACGATGTCCTATACCAACACGGCTACCCCGGAGGCACGCGCAAACTCGTCTTCAACTTTTGTGACACTTTTGAATTCCATCCGCGCACGACCTGCATTGGACTGAGGGACGAAGCGGTGGTCACGTGGGACAAAGGAGAAGGCGACACTGACGGGTCATACGATGACTCTGACACGTCAGCAACGGACTCTGCTGCCTCTGATGACGTGCGCGATGATAGCAGCAGCGACAACCGCAGCTCCAGTGAACATGGACGGAGTAACACTGTCCCGCGGCAAAGTACGGAAGGCCGCGTGATTGCCATGCTATGTCTTGAGCTTGCTGATGGGCCAATGCCAGTCCGCTCGCTCGGTGCAAAGCTCTCGAGCTCTATGTTTGTGCACATTCGCAAGAACCACGGACCCATTCGCACCTTTTTGCAGACACTCCCTGACATGTTCACCCTGCTGACGAACGCGGAGAGTGGCGGGGAGGTGTGCGCGCTCACCGCGAAAGGGCTCGAATTCGCCAGGAACACGGCTGTGGCGGATAGCCTGGAGTCGCCACCGTCGTCTGCCGCCCCGGATCAACATGCTCGCCGAGACACGCGGGACCAGTCATTATTGGAGAGACGCACGGACGATCGCCGCGACAGCCACAGTGACCGCCATGGTGACCGACGTGACAGCCACGGTGACCGACATGACAGGCACAGTGACAGTGATCGCCGTGACAGCCACGGTGACCGCCACAAATATGCAGGTGACGCGCAGTCTCGATCGGAGTGGGGAGATATCAACAGCCGTCTTTCAAAGCGAGATTCTGCAAGCGACGATATGAGGAGCGGGCTGGAAACTGGCGACGAAATGGGCGCACGAGAAGCACGTGATCGTCCGAGTGAGTCGCGTGCGCGCGATCACGATCGCAGAGACACTGGATATCGGGACCATCCGCATGTCGATGACAAGGAATTGACAGGCGGGTATTACCAGCGGTTGGAAGGCGAGGAGAACAGACGCACGCACAAGGACATGGGCAATACGGATTACCTTATGCAGAGAGCTCGGGAAAGACGACCGGAAAGGGAGCAGGAGAGGGAGCGGGAGCGGGAGAGGGAGAGTGACCGATACACTGGGAGAGAGAGGGACACGGGCAGAGATGCGGGAGTGCGTGTGGAGACTGCGGGTGTGACTGATCGGGGAGAGGGGGGCAACGAGAGGGAAAGAGAGAGGGAGAGGGAGAGGGAGAGGGAGTGGGAGAGGGAGAGTGAACGATATCCTGGGAGGGAGAGGGGCAGGGATGCGGGAGTGCGTGTGGAGACTGGAGGTGTGACTGATCGGGGAGAGAGGGGCAACGAGAGGGATAGGGAAAGGGAGAAAGAGAGGGAGAGAGGGCGGGAGAGAGAGAGGGAGAAAGAGAGGGAGCGAGTGAAAGAGAGGGAGAGAGAGCGGGAGAGGGAGAGGGAGAAAGAGAGGGAGCGAGTGAAAGAGAGGGAGAGAGAGCGGGAGAGGAAGAGGGAGAAAGAGAGGGAGCGAGTGAAAGAGACGGAGAGACAAAGAGAGAGGGAGAAGGAGAAGGGGAAGGAGAGGGAGAGGGAGACGGAGAGGGAGAGGGAGAAGGAGAGGGAGACGGAGAAGGAAAGGGAGAAGGAGAGGGAGGGAGAAAGGGAGAGGGAGAAGGACAAAGGGAGGGCAAGGGTGGGAGATGGCCACCGGGGCTCCGAGTGGGCGGGAGAAAGTGACCAACTAAATGGCTCGGCTGATTCGGCCATGCGTAATGTCGTCACCTTGACGCACAACGACGCCGGAATACACCGATACCCTCGTGAGGATCAGTGCATGGGGACGTCATTCGGGAATGTGGCGTATATCGATCTCTACAGTGTCAAAGCCGATGACACAGATGGCCACGTGCGGCAGACACATGCCGATGTGGATAATGATCGCAGTGGTGCGCGCGTGCAAACTGAAAGCACTGTTGCACGCCACGACGGTTATGGCCACACGGCGTCGTCATTCACAGACGCACGAGACCTGTCTTCATTCACAGAAGCACGTGACCTGCGGAAGCGCACCAGAGACGCACTTGTCGACGACCGCCACAGCGACGACTCCCACGCTGCAAAGCTGCCCCGGTTGGACCCCATAAGCAGGATTTCGGCACCGCACGCACATGAGCCGTCGACATATGGGGCATTAGAGGTCGCCGTCCACGCCGCTGCACCGCTTCCATCAAACGAGGCAAAGTCAGTGCCAACGCCCACACTTCCTCCGTCCTCCGCGGCCCATCACACGCGAGGACCCGCGGAAGTCCCGACATCAAACACGGCCGCACCACAGCGAGTGAAGGGTGTGGGCAACACGGCTGCAACTCACCAACGCGAATCGACTGTGCGTCAACTGCAGGCGTTGAATAATAAGAAAAGGGCGCAGCCTGCGGCACCGCCCGGGGGCCTGCCAACATTCACCATCTCCGCTGGCGGGAAGCAGATTGGCGTCTATTTTGTCAACAACCATGCCGAGATGGGCAGGGCCTTTGCGAGATTCAAAGTGACAAAGGTCGTTGCAATCCGTTGCGAAATGTCCTCAATGGACGACAACGCGGATGTGGCACTTGTGCAGGTGCACATACTGGTTCAGACAGACGCGCTCCCGTCGTGCATTTACCTCTTCGACGTATTGCGCCCCGGAATAGGCGCAATGTGCCTTGCGAATGTGTGGAAGAAACTGATTTGCAATCCGGCTATCACGAAATTCTTCCACGACGCGCCCCAGGGCATCGACGGGATTCGCAGGACCGTTGCAAAGGTCGACGCTCGTGCAAATGACGTTGACCTGTCGTCATTGAAGAATATTAACGATACACTTGTCTCGTACGCTCTTTTCATCCACCTCACTGGCGGCAGTGTGAAGCGACGAACACCCCTGGACGATGTACTGAGGGGAGTTGCACTACCAAAAAATCCGCGCAGCGCATACGTGCACGCACAACTAATGCGTGATCATGCAGCATGGACGTGGCGCCCACTCGCAAAACCATTTCTCGAGTTTGCGGCACATGAAGTGGCGTCGCTCAGAGATGCACACGAGTTGCTGAAGACAAAGTTATCCTGCGCCATTGAAGAAATTGCTGCACTCGGCTCATTACTCGCTGTGGAGGAGTATCGCACATCGATGCACAAGACGAAAGGCGGCCAACACGTCCATCTGAACTGCGAATACGACATGGGCGAGTATGATGCACGCAGGAATGCCTTTGTTTACACGCCCTCCTCACAGGCCCCCACGGAGACGGATACGGTGTTGGGTGTGATGTCGGGGGCGTCGGGGGACAAGCGTGCGATGGAATCCGCCCCAGATGCATCAACAGCGACCATCCCCCCGGATGCAGCGACCGCCAAGGGGGAGAGCGTGGACAGCATGGATACAAACGGTGCTGTGAACACATCCAACGAAACGAATGCCTCGCCAGCGACGGGTCACGTGCCTCTCATGGCGTCGCGCGACGAGGACGCCGATGCGTTACTACGCATGCTTCCCGGTGATGTGTACGCACTGTTACTGCAGGAGTGTCTTGAGCGTGGATTTAGTGGCTGTGGCGGAATATGCGAAGTCCGCATCGACGAGGGTGTGCCTATGAGCGTTCTCTTCAACGACGAGAAAGGGTCGCAAAAGACGTTTGAGGGCGTCGTCGTGGATGTGGAAGAGGTTCTCGAGGCCCTTCGCGCTGCACATGCCAAGAGCAGTCGGTGGCGCCACAATATGTTTGGTAAAGACAAGCGCATGGGACTAGAAGGCACACTCCACCGCATATGTGCTATTGGCGGCCGTGACGACCACCCCGTCGGCCTCACACTTCGTGTTGGGCACGCGCAGGTGGGCTCCGCGCGCATACTCGGGGATGTCATTACGAGCCTGTTGGCGCCCAAGGCGGGTGATACGCCGAACTCGCTGCTGGTTGTCGGTCGCCCTGGTGTTGGGAAAACAACTCTTCTCCGCGACATTGCACGGACACTCGCCGATGAACACTGCATACAACAGCGCGTGGTTATTGTTGACACGTCGGGTGAAATCGGTGGTGACGGGGTGAGAGCGCATCCGGCCGTGGGATCCTCTCGCCGCATGTGCGTGGGCGTCGACACTACGCTGGACGTAACACTGCTGGAGGCCGTGCAGAATCACAACCCGTTGGTGTTGGTTGTCGACGAAATCGGCAAGCCCAGCCACGTGGCCGCAGTCAAGACGATTTCAAAACGGGGAACGGCGCTGGTTGGGACGGCACACGGCGTGTCACTGTCGTCCCTCATAGAAAATCCGGAACTGCGCCCATTGGTCGGGGATGTGACTGCGGTGGGTGCCCATATGCAGCATCAGTTTGGTCGCACAGGTACACCCCCACACACACATCCTTTTCGTTTTCGCAATCACCGCCAACATTGGCTTCAAACGAACGCATCCGTTACAAGTGCATACAAATTGAAATACTTTCGTTACTCATGCACTATGGCTTGTGTGTACATGGGTGTGTGTGTGTGTTTGTATGTCGGTGTGTTTGTGTGTATTTGTGTGTTCATTCATATATATCACTGTCAATTTTGCATGCAGATGCCATTGGGCGACGCCACTGCAAAGGAGCTGAATCGCTCCTCCGGCAATGGCGATGGCGGTTTACGCAAGACTCACACAGAGCGCAAGGGAAAGCCCGTCTTCACGCGCCTAGTTGAGGTACAGAAGCGCAATCACTTTGTCATACACTGGAATGTGCAACGGGCCGTCGACTCGTCTCTCGGCAATCAAGTCAAGGCGGCTGTGCAAGAAGAGCGCTGGTTCGATGCGGCTACAAACAAATGGAAGGCGAGATGGACACGTGTGTCAAACACATCGAGTGCGTCTGGCGCGCCATTTGCGGAAGGTCGGAGGGGAGGTACCGGCGGGGCGATGTGGCTGCAGAGCATACTGGATTCCGTCCTCGCTCGACGACGCAACAAGTGAAAACACATCAAGTGCATCTGGCGCGCCATTTTCGGACGGTCGGAGGGGAGGTACCGGCGGGGCGTCGTGGCTGCAGAGCATACTGGATTCCGTCCTCGCGCGACGACGAAATAAGTGAAAATGTCGCTTTTTTTGCTGTGTCGTTTTTGCATGAAAATGCTGAACTCATTCCCATACAACGACTAAGTGCTTGGCTGTCCGACTGAATTAAGAGCACTTGGGTTGTCAAATGGGAGGCAGCCCGCCAGGATTGCATACAAATGATAGTGCATACAAAAGAGAGTGCAACAAGAGAGAATGCATACAAAAGAGAATGCATACAAGGACCGTTAATGTGCTCATTGGTGTGCATGTGTGGGGGCGAAAGAGAATCTGCAAATTTTGTGTCAGTGCGAACGTTGACCCTGTTACTTCAATTAATGTGATGGATCACGTGCTGATCACGTTCCAGTGTGAGCACGGCTGACAGTGTGTGCTCAATGCAGTGAGTGCGTTACTCTGCCCATAACTCTTTAACGCGCAACCAAATAGCAAATTCAGGCATTTGAATTACTTTAAGTGTCGCTCTTTCGGTGCGGTATTGCACAGCTATAGCCATGGTGGAAGGTGAGTGCCGGATGTGAACTTGTATTGTGTGCTATGTATGTGTAATTATGTGTCTGCGGTGTCTCATGCGTGCCTGTACCATCTTGGAGGGACGGAAGTTCTTCGTGCGCGATCACGTGCTTATTGCTGGGGTCGCAATTGTGGTACATTGGATAGAACTGCGCGAGTGCTGGGAAGTGCCCGGTGTCGTCCATTTCTTCAGAGTATTCAAAGAGACATTTGTGCTCGGCGACCTCCATATTGAGGTTGGTTCATTGTATGCAATGCGTGTCCCACGTGTGTGTGTGTGTGTGTGTGTGTGTGTGTGTGTGTGTGTGTGTGTGTGTGTGTGTGTGTGTGTGTGTGTGT
>CALSCR010002570.1:0-10965 GCA_943704495.1 Pigoraptor chileana
AGAGAGAGAGAGAGAGAGAGAGAGAGAGAGAGAGAGAGAGAGAGAGCACAGAGACTCAACGCCTTTGCAAGACTAACACAAAGAGAAAGAAAGCGCCCAAGAGAGGACAAGGCATATGAGACATGGCCAGAGAGAGAGAGAGAGAGTGCGCACACATACAGACGGACAGACAGACACTGTGACAGACGGACACACACATATATGAAGATACACACACACAAACACACGAGAAAGCAGCTCAGGCACGGACCTTGAGTGTCTTGTCATCGGCGGCAGATACCATTCGCCACCTGTCAAACTGCAACTGCCGCACAACGCCAGTGTGGCCCTCCGATCGCACCCAATCGAGCGTTCCAGCGCATTCACCAGTGAGAATATCCCACACTGCAATACGTTTCAAAAGGGTATACACAAACACACAGATACGTACGTATATACGCACATACACACACACACACGACCAACGATGGAGAGCGGTGAGTTTAATAGCACAAAAACAAGCACACTTCATGAAGAAATCACGTTGCACTGCGAGGAAACACCACGCACACACACATACACACACACACATGCCAAATCAATCAGCAATTGTGTCAAACATAAAACAATGTTACGCAATTTTACGCAGTGATACCCAGTGCGCCACACACTTTTCAGCGACGAGTCGAGAGACCCGCTGACAATCTTTTCGTCGTCAAACTGGAGTGACGTTACAGCGTCCTGGTGGCCCAGTAGCGTACGCAGGCACGTGCCGCTCATCGAGTCCCAAATCTGCAAAGTGTTAGTGGGTGTGATGAAATGCATGAAGAAGTGTGAGGAAATGCATGAATAGATATATGAGGAAATGCACATATATTATGTGTGTGTATGTGTGTGTGTGTGTGTGTGTGTGTGCGTGTGTTGGTGTAACAGAGCCCCACACCGAATAAACTTTCAGATTATAACGCATTTACCTTGATTGTCTTGTCGTACGATCCCGAGACAATCCTCGTGTCGTCCGAGTGCACGCACAACACGGCGGCGGTATGCCCCGTCAGCGTCAACAGACAGTTGCCTGTGGTGATGTCCCAGGCCTTGAGCGTAGCGTCGTATGACCCCGATACAAGCCGCTTCCCCACCACCCGGATGCATCGCACAGTGTCAGAGTGCCCAATCATTGTGAGAACACACTGCCCCGTCACAAGATCCCACACCTGACACATCAGTGAATGAAGGGTCAGCGACGAGCACATAGAGACGATGTAACTTCATTGCACAACACAGTGGCGACTGCAGAGACATAGTCCTGAATAGCAGCGGTCACATGCACACTTGTACCATGCGTAAGTGATCACAGACAGACACACAGACACACACACGTCCACACATACTCATATACACACAAAAATACAGACATACATCCAACACACACGCGCACGCGCACACATCACACACACCTTGATAGTGCAATCAGTGGATCCACTGACAAGCGTTTGTGAGTCGAGATGTAGGCAACGCACAGTTCCCGTGTGGCCCTTGAGTGTCATGGTGCACTGCGCGCGTCATCAAAGCACACACACACACACACACAAGAAAAGCGTGCGAATGTATATTAGCGACACCGCCATCGTATAATGCATCATGACAGGCCATCTGCACCAACGGCAGTTGCGTTCAAATATGAAGACAAAAGCCACCCGCAAGGGCACACATACAGTCACAAACATGCAAACAAAAGAACAGACACAGACAGACACAAACTCAGATGAAACAAAGCATTAACACAGACAGACACAAACACAAATAAAACAAAGCAAGACACAGCCGATACGATACAGACACAAACTGCACCCGCCCCCATGCGCACACACACACATCCACGCAAACAAACAAACAAAGAGCCTCGCGCAAACTCACCTGCGTGTTTGTGCGTATATTCCACACTTTAATCATCCGATCACTGCTGCCGCTGACAATGCGGTTGTCATCAAACTGGACGCACGAAATTCCTGCAAAAGCACACATACACACACACACACACAAGCAAACATATTTGCATGCTTAGTGATCGCTTTCACACTCCGGGCATATCCTCCACAGGCACGTGCGCGATGATCACGTGATGGGAGCGAGTAAACATACCCTGGCTATGTCCAGCAAATGTGCGCACTGTGAATCGACCTTTGATCCAATTGCGATTGAGTCGAAAACGCTCCTCAAAAATGCCCTTCCAATTACAGAATGCCTTGCCGTCATCGAGCAGGAATGTGTGCTTGAGAAGCTGTCGCGGGGCCATTGTGTGTGCGCGCGCGCGCGCGTGTGTGTGTGTGTGTGTGTGTGTGCGTGTGTGTGTGCACAAAAAGCAATGGTTCCATAAATATCTGCTTGATTGGGAACATGGACCACGTGACGCTTCAATTCGTGACATTAATATCCAGATTATGTGTGCGTTTGCTTGCATGCGGAGAAGACCGCCCACCTGACGCTCTTCTTCCTTCTGGGAGCTCCGCCACGACGATAGTTGGCATATGCGACGCCAAAGTAGCGGATCCTCGGCAATTCGCTGCCATCCATGGCTCACGCGTGCGCACCTGCGATCAAAGTCGATGAAGTGCACAGACACAGCACAGACACATACGCAGCACAGGCACATACGAAGCGGGAACAACAACAATAACGACTGATTAATAAAGAGATTCGGCACTAGCAATAAGAAAATCCACTTCATGCGCAATCATGAAAGTCACAGATCAGAACGCACAAACACCAAGAAATACATTGCACATCATATGCAGCCTCCCCCCCTCTCCCCACAAACACACACATACACACAACACACACACACACACACACACACACACAGTTTGACCGTTCTAATTTACCTCCCAAGGGACTGGGGATCAAGGTACGAGAGCACGTGGCGCGCCAGGTCGCAAGGGAGCCACGTGACGAGGTCTTGGCAGTTGTGTGGGCAGCAGTGGTGCAGGCGCTGTTCCATTTCAACCGACAAGAGATGCAACTGCGGAAGCCGCGCGCGCTCCAGGATAAGTTTAAGGGCAACATTGCGCTGTGCGTCACTGAATTCGTCAAAAGACGAAAGCATTGTCTCCAGTTTCGTGCGGAAGACACTTGCGGGCAGCATTCCGCCGGGGAAAGTGGCGAGTGATGCGAGTGCCGGAGACACACTCGGCACGGCAGCAACAGCATCACTTCCCGTTGAGATGATGCGAGATGCATTGGTCGCCGCGCGCGATGCAGCTGCGGTTGCATTGGCGGGAGAGAAGGGCGGTGTGCAGCAGTCGGAAACGCCGAGTGCATACGGTGAGGACGCGCACTGGTCCACACACAAGGGTAGCACGCCCGGCACCCCCATGGCATCAAATGCCTTTTTCCGCGAGGATGTAGAGTGCGAAGAGAGGGATCTGCGCATTCCAAGACCGACCGGAAGCGGGGATGGTGCCTCGATTCCCGTGGCTGGTTGGCTCGACGTAGATGGAATGTCGGCACTATCGCAGCCGCTGTCAGTCCCATCGAGCTCATCTCTTCCCTTTGCTTCTCCCAGCACCGCTGTACCAAGAGAAGAGAGGCTAGTGCGGGACACTAACTCTGCCGGCTTGGCCGTCGACTTTAGCTTTGCGTCGTCGTCAACAGAGTCACTTCGGGGTGACGCCAGGGTGACCCCCACTTTTGCTGTGTCATCACAGGCGGATCCAGAGTCTGGACTGACCCGTCCATCCACTTTGTCATCCAACGTATTCACATGCGCGCCGCTGGGCAATGTGCACTCAGCCATCAGCGCTGTGATTCCTTCCGCGTCCACATCAGCGTATACAATATGCGCACCGCGTCGGATCGGCCACGTACGAAAGTCCTTCCGTGGTCGTACAGCTACCACAACTTTGCCATGCGATACCGAAGCAACCGGTGCAGTGACGGGCAGTGTTGCTCGTGCGTCCACGCATATGGGCGTTGCACTCGCCCACTGTGTGCGGTTGGCAAGGGGAATCGGTTTTGTGTCGCACCGGCACTGGCTCATTTTGAGATGGATTCCCGAGTTCACCGGGATCAACCCAGACCCCACAGAAAGCAGACGAAGAAACACAATCAAAACAGAAAGAAAAAGCTGCACAATTAAACAATAACTCTTAATAGCGTTATAAACTGCATGAATAGGGATTGAGTTGCACTTGGCGAGTGTGGCGGTTGTTGTTTCACTGCTGAATCTATCTGTAAATTGTCTCTGCACCGACAACCGCCGTTTCACGGAGAGGGGAGGGGGGGTGGCTCCGCCGACGCTCACAAACTGAAGTCGTTGCGAAATCCGTGCGAAATTTCCGCTCGTGGTCCAATGCTCACGGGCGCGACTGCCAAATCCGGGCGACAGTGGTGTCAGTGGCTATTTCTGGACGGATGACCAAATAATTGCCGCAACAGTCATACACCACTCTTTCCAGTTCACACATTAAAAAAAAAACAGAGGCTATTCTGCCTCCAACAAAAAACAATCTCAGCACTTACTACTTAGTTTGCGAGGGGAATCCTTAACCATTCTTGCACAAAAGTACAACTCGGAGCAACAATGGCAAATCAAGATGTGTGTGTCTAAATTCCTTGAGCTTTACTTGTGACTGAATCCGCCGCTACTGCTTCCCGAAGGCATGTCCCCCCACTGGCCCCAAAACGGACCGTTAGTTTCAGACTGCTGGAGCAGCTCGTGCCTCACAGACACCCAGATCCCGCTGGAGTTTGACCTCTTCACAGCGTCCACACACAGTTGCGTATACAGTCCATCGTCAAAAGTCGCAACACCCTCGATTGCGGCCATGTCGATCGGGGCGGCAGAGGGATTGGCGTTGCCAGGAGCGGGCGTGGGTACAAGAATCCCCGACGTTACTGCCTGATGACCCGCATGCTGCTGTGCATGTGCAGTCGGACTGGTGGGCAGTGACGATGCAGAGGGCGAGCCGGAGACGGACTGTGTGGTGGCGCACACATGGGGATTCGCACGGAAAAAGCCAGCGAGTGCCTCGAAAAAGTACCGCGTGGCGAGAATAAACGGTGATTCCAACGAAGTCTCGTCAAGGAGTAGCTCCTCTGGATTTGAACCGCTGTACATTGTGTTTTATGTATTATTTGTTGGTGATATGTTGGAGGGGGGGGGGGGGGAGGGGTTAGTGCTTTTGTGGACAAAGTGTGAGTGAGTATGTATGTTCGTGCGTCTGCGAGCATACTTGCAGTTGTGTTTCAGTCGCACATAAAAAGCCGAAAGTAGAGCACACCCCACGCGGAAACGTGCATGTCATATATGTTACTGCGCTTTTACCTAACACGTAACAACATATAAGCGTTGACCAAACTCACTGTGATCCGTAGAGTTTGCAACCCCGCACCGCCAGTCGCCCAGCAGATCCCACAATTACAATATCTTGCACAAACTTGCCGGGCATGTGTGTGTTGAGCGATATGGTTCCCAAAATACCGCCAGGGTACCTGTCGTGGTGCAGATGCAGTAAACAAACAAAAATGATCAGGAACATCAACTGATGTGTGTGACAAATCAGAAAAGAGAGATGTGGGATTCAAGTCAGTGTCTTAGGCGCTGTGCCCATGGACTCCACACGAGAGACAGGGAGAGAGAACGAGAGACCTTCAATACTGAAAACGCCTTAGGGGTCCAAAGAGTGAAAGAGATCTAGGAATCAAGTCAATATCTTGGGCATTGTGCCCATGGATTCCACAAGAGACAGACAGAGAAGAAAGAAAGAGAGAGACACAAAGAGGGACAGAAAGAGATGTAGGACTCAAGTCAGTGTCTTAGGCGCTATGCCCATGGACTCCACAAACAGAGAGAGAGAGAGAGAGAGTGTGTGTGTGTGTGTGTGTATCTGTTCTCCATTGAGGCACATGAGCACATGAGCACCCTTCAACATTTCAGCTCATGAAACTCGACAGAACAAAAAGGGGCCACGAAGAGCGAAAAACGACAATACTTACTTGAGCTGTATCGAGCAGTAATCGTCGCTGGTGATGTGTCTGTACCCGCGGATGTGATCCGTGTGTCGCACGTACGTTCCAAGGACGCCATGAACAGCCATCGCCCGCAGTCCCGTCACAAACGACAGAATGTCGAACATGTGCGTTCCAAGCGCACCGAGTGCACCACCGCCCATGTCGGCGTCACACAGCCACGAAAAGTCCCCGCGGACGAGCGGACCCATGGCGAGCCGGGCATCAAGTACCATAATATCACCCACATATCCACCGCGAATGAGATCGCGCATTTTTCGAAACGCAGGGAGAAATCGTAGCTCGTGGTCGATGATTGCCAACTGTCGTGGGTTCATTCTGGATGAGATAACCATACGCGCCGCCTCAGACTGATCCAGCGCAGTGGGTTTGTCGCACAGCACGTGCTTTCCGTTCTGAAGAGCACGCACCGACACATCCGCATGCAAGTGTGGCGGCGTCGTCACAACAACAAAATCAACATCCTTGTGAACTGCGAGTTCCACGGGATCCGCGGTTGCAAACGAAATGTTATGCTCTGCAGCAATGGTCTGCGCTTTGACGGGTGTGCGACCCCACAGACCGACGACATTGAAGCCCACGGCGCGCAGACTGGGCAGCTGTGAGCGGATGCCCCAGCCCGTACCGAGAAGTCCTATCCGCACGGCTTTTGCATCTTTTGCTTCCCTGGAATGGACTGTTGTCGATTCCATCGGGGTTTCGGCAGCGAGCGGAAGCATGTCCGCCATATCCGGTATGTTGTGGCAAGCTTTCTGTAGCGGTGTGCTCGGCGGAGAAGAAAGTGGTCTTTCCACAGTTGAAGACAATCAAACTTGTGAGTGCGACTTTGCACGCTCCTTAGTTGTACCACGTTACATAAACACAGTCTTGGTTGACATCGAATGCTGCAATCTAATACCTTCCTTCGACAACGAATGCTGGTATGCCTCATTCTTACACAGTTGGCCAAGTTGTGAATTGTGTTGTCTGAAAAAAACCGTTTACTAATCTTTGCATTTTTAGTGTCACAGGGTTCGGTAGCTTTCCCATACACATTATGTGAAATTAAATCTCTGATAAGTAGATAAAATTGCGTCGCAGATTAATTTGAAATTACAGTTGAAAAAAGTCCAAAACGCGAAGTACAATCCAGAGCAAAGCTCTCGAGTGATTATCCGAGAACTCGGCAACGTAACGTTTTCTGTCAAACTTTCACAGTGTGAGGTCATTACCAGTTCCGTTTAATGTGACCTCATTCAAGCAAACTGTGTCGATTTGTGGTCCGTTTTCAAATTAAATGCCCGAGAGGCCTCCATGTTTCACTTTCAAGACGTAATTTGCTGAACTACTGCAACTGGGGACACATACACGCATACAGAATGCGCGCACACACGCACGCACGAACACACGACACACAGATTCTCACTCTCACGACCCACACAGCGTCACACCACACTTTCGACAATACGTCATTCATGCTGTGTGCACCGTCACACATGATCACGCATGACGGAATCGATATAGCATCAACACAGCTCTCACCATATTGTACAAAGTTTGCGTCCGTATAAAAAGCCCAGTCGACACTTCATCGACAGCGGCATCGAAGACTAGTATGGAAACAGAGTGGCCGTTGTCTAGACAGGGCTTCTCTCTTGTTGACTTTATTCGCCCCTCATCCACGGGCGCTTCACTGTCCACATCATCAACATCTTCAGCGCGTTCGACGCCCGCACCCCTTTCCTTGGTTAATTCCGGGACGACATCACCGCCGATTGGGTCGGACGGTGCCTTCCACCCCGTACCGCCTGCGTCGAATCACCACCGGCGCGCCCCTCCGATATCCCCAATACGCCCACTCAGGACCGACTCGACTGGACCGCATGCCATGAATTCGCGAAATGATATGAACGGCCGCCTTGGGCTGGAAGGCCAGTCCATCGAGCGAGTATTATCGCCACGTGCAAGCCCCACCTTTTTTGGAACGGATGCACACAGACAACCTGCGGAAGCAACAGCTTCCCGCACTGAATTACGCCGTCAGATGGTTGTTCCGGACAAGCTTACTGTTGCCAGTGACCGAGGGACTGCATCTCCAGTCGTCGAAGATGTCTTTGTGGGAGGGCACACTCACCACGCGTCGCTGCCAGACATCGCACACCCATCGATGCTCACTTCGGGCCGTGGGAGGACTACCAGCAGTCCATCCGTTTATCCGCTGCAGCAAGCGTCTCCTTCAAGTGCACCCGCCGGCGCATCATTGTCCGTCATGGGGTTTATGGGCGGACTTAATGGCGACGGAATGTATTCGGCAGTGTCTGCCATGCGCGCACCCGAAGACGCAGACGACGGCTTTGAGGGTGAATTCGATCGGCAGAGTGATGCATCTTCTGCGTGCACGGATCCGTCGTTTGAACCGTTTGTCAGGACTACGGTTGGAGTGAGGGAGATGGCCGCTACCGTGCTCTTGGAACCGCAGTCGGTTGGTTTTGTCGACGGGATACACCTTCCGATCGGAAACGACGATGCGCTTGTTGCGCTGTGCCGGCAGAGTGTTGAGCAGCAAGTGTCGCAGGGACGCAGCGTACACCAGCTCGAAAATGATCTCGTGATGGCAAGGGTTGAAGTCGAGAAGCTCAAGGCAGAGAACCGGCGACTGCAGGGACGCGCACTGGGGCGCTCCAGCGAGCAGTACTGGCTGTCGTTTATTGTGGGATTGATGATCGTAAATTCGTTGTTGTTCAGCTGGCGACAGCGATGAATTGCGAGAATGTGGACGCTGTGTTGTTTTGTGCAGAAAAAGCGTGTGTGGTACCTGTTTGTTATGTATGCGTGTGTTTCTGCTGTTAATGTTGTGCTGTGCTATTGCTGGCGTTGCGGGCGTGCGCGTGTCGTATCCATGCATCTAGGAGGGCTGGCTGTCTGGCGGCCTGGATTGCCATTTAGTGAGGCCGGACTGGCTTTGTCACAGGCTTCCCCAGGTGTATGTTGATTATATCCTGCCGGTCTCCGAATGCAGACTGGTCTGGGAAAAAGTCAGTTGTGTCTCGAATTGCTATGTTGAAATCCCTCTTAATACCGTTCAGAAGCAACTAGAACTCAGATACGTATCGAGCTATGGGTCATTGTGTCCGACTATTCATCCTATTCATTCGTTATATCGTTGTGTTCTTTTATTATTTCGGTTGTATTGGCTCGGGTGCGTTCTCTAGTGAACGCAACACGCTCAATCACACTTTCAGTGCACGTACATGTAGTGCTTTGGTATAACAAACGGAAGCACACTAGCGCAGAGTAAATTTAATGCATCTTAATGTTACTACTGCCATACAGATCCTTATCAAAACAGACTGTGTCAGTTGCACAGTAGCCCAAAACACTACGCCAACAACGCAAGTTGGATGAGAGCGACCATCCCGAGGGTGCTTATAGGTGCTATTGGTGCCAGGGTGAAGCACCTTGCCATCCATCTGCCGCCGATTAGATGAACAAAGCAATCTCAGGTCACTGCGGGGATGGACCAGGTGCGGGGCACTCCCTTAAGTTTGAAATTTCACTCAGTATCGGCAAGTACGATGTAAGTAGATTAATTATAATATGAGAATTCCGGTGTAAAGTAAATTCAATTAAGGGTGTGGTCCAGCGACAATTTAATTGAGCATTGGGTCCATTGTTGCCAAAATGTCAACATAGTTTGAGTTTAATGTGCACGGCTGGACCCGCCCAATTTCTCGTCGTGCGTGGAGCCACAGCTGTCAGCTTTGACGGAAGTGTCCACGCACACAGACACACACGCACATGCACACGATGCACGCACACAATGTACAATTCTCATATTTTCAAAGACACAACATTATCTACTCATAGCGGCAGCCCAGTTTTTTTCTGCTGGACAAGTGCACTTATTTTTTGGGCTGGCAATTGTACTGCATAGCCTAGCTTTAGCGTCACACCTACACACACAAACACACACACAAACACACTTTCTCTCTCTCTCTCTCTCTCTACCCTCATCTATTGTCTCTTGATTTGCGTAGCGAACTGATAATTGTCCCTCCCTTTTGTGGTTTGGACAGTGTTTGGGTAGCCGTGCGCGTGTTATGCGACTGTCCAACACGCCACTTTGCATCGGGTCGGCATCCTTTGAAACTGGTTTCGTTCGGGTCTCTTGTCTCCATGGCCGCGGAAGACCCATCCCTTGCCGCGGCGGGGGTGGATGGAATTAACGTGAAGATCGAGGGCTGGTCTGCATTGGGAATCGCCCTGCCGGAGGCATTTAAGTATGCGCTCACATATGCAAAGCAAGGTATGAGGCACGCGACTCTGCGTATGTGCGCGTAGTCTGTGTGCCGCGTATATGTTTTTATTGTGTTTGTGTGCGGTGCGGGCTCACGAAAGCTGTGCGAGCATGTGAGAGTCAGTTGAAGTCGATGAACATGCATGTGGGTTTTTTTGTGTGCTGGATATAATTTGTTGTCTGAGGTGTTTTGCTCATTTTTTTCCTTTCATCTCTAATTATGCTCAGAGCAAGAGATGATCGATCGTCTGCTCCACTATGAAGAGAAGTTGCAGTTATATGCATACCGAAAACAGGCCATCAGTGGCCCATTCGCGCCAGACAAGATGCCTGAGCTCGGTTTTTTCGATTTCATCGGGAAGGACAGAAAGTGGGTTCAGTGCACACTATCTGAATTTCTTTGTCCTGTATTGTGCAAAATATGTGTGTGTGTTTATGCGTGTTGTTTCTCTGTCCTGTATTGTGTAAAATGTGTGTGTGTGTGTGTGTTTTTGTAATAGGCTGTTACACTTGCTTCATTCTCGTGAGAGCTTGTATTGTTACGTCGATAATGTCATTGCATCTGGTGACATCCCTACCGATTTTCTATCCACACGCATATACAACGTATACACAATACTTACATACCATACGCACCAAGTATCATCACCACTATGCACACACATATTCCCCGCCCCTCCCTC
>CALSCR010002575.1:0-11493 GCA_943704495.1 Pigoraptor chileana
GTGTGTGTGTGTGTGTGTGTGTGTGTGTGTGTGTGTGTGTGTGTGTGTGTGTGTGTGTGTGTGTGTGTGTGCGTCATAGTCACTCGGTGGGTATAGTCAGTACTGAGGGCGGTATTGAATTGTTGTTCAGTCTGAGCTAAGTTGAGTTCATTTTGGTCACGCGTTGTGGGCAGTGGCTCATACCTGCGCCCAATCAGCATTGGTTGCGAGTCCTCGTAAACATCTTGTTCTTTTTCCGTCTGAAAACACTGTAATTGTTTGAACACGCCGGCGTCTCCACTTTGCCTCTGTTTTCCCGAATACACACTCTTTCGACATGATTTGAATTTAAAAAAATAGACATTTTTCTAAGCTCATTACTATTCTTTTGTGTCCACTTTCCACTGTTGTTTGAAACCAGAGACATAAGGTAGGCAACGCAATTAATTCAATTTGGCACAAAAAAGAGCTGAAAAAAGATAAACTGCAAAATTTCTGTACAATAATGGGCAGTCACAGCCTATGGACAGCCAAGAGACAAACGACGCCCTTAGTGAAAACCGTAAGACTGACGCGCCCAAAAACAAAAAAAAACAAAACACACACACGCAAAAATATCGCACACAATACGCCACCGCCGCCGCACAACGCAACGCAGACCCGCACGCACGCACGCACGCAGAGCACAGACGAGGCCTTAAAAGTCCGTAAATGGAACCACGGTCTCGTTGTCGCCAGTCAAATGATCAAACTCCTGGAGCATCTGGAGTTGAAACTGGTATGTGTCCTGCTGGAGATCTTGCGCGCTTTCCATCGACATGAGTGCCGCGTGGCAACCCGCCATGCTGGACAAACTGTGCTGCGTCTGCGGCTGCTGCATCAACATCTGGCGCTGCGTCATCTCGTCAGGGACGCGGCTGTTCATCACGAGGAGTGTCTTGAGATACCGCACCTCGTCTTCCAGCCGCTCGTTGCGTGTCTGCAAATGGCGATTTGACGTTGTGAGCTCGAGCGTACGCCGCTGCAGCGAAAGAATAAGATACCGCTTGCGATTGCGGCAACGAATGGCTGCGGCGCGGTTCTTGAGCCGCTTGATGCGCTGCCTGTCAGTCTCGCCCGCTCGTGGCTTCAGGTCAGACTCGTTCTCAAGGCCAAGCCCGCTGCGATCCGCAATCTCAGCCTCCAACTTTCGGATGGAGTCCGTCAGCGAAACTTCATCAAAGGCAAACGTCTCGAGGTCGTCCGAGCCTGGTGAGCCTTCCGATGCATCGTCGTCTTGGATGCGAGGGTATGACGTGCGCGGGGATGGCTCGGCAGAGTGCGACTTTGCGGAAGTGTCTGCAGAAAGCTGAGGCACACGACGCACCTCGGCGGAGGTAGGACTCTGCTGGCGCTGCTGGGCCTGAACGCGACCGAAATTGACCGCACCAGCAACGAATCCCTTGATTCCAGCGGCGGAGATGGGAGCCATCTTTGCAGTCTGAAGTCTCTTGCTTGGAGAACGGCGAAGGGGAACGTTTGGCTTGCAAGAAGGAGTTGTGCGCTCGACAGAGGCTGCAGGCACCTGAGGAAGACTCTCTGCTTGCGAGAAAAGGTTGCTGGAGAGCTGTTCTTCGGCGTAAGTGGGAAGAAAGCTGAGGTTACTTGCGTTGATTCCGGGGTATTTGAGTGAGACAACTGTAACCATCTTTTTCCAGTAGGCGTATCGCGTTTTTGTTCCTTTGCGATCAAAGCTCAAAGAGAGTTGTTGTAATTGAGTACATCATGATTAGGGAAATAGTTTTCTTATATGAACGTGTGATGAGAGAGGGTGGTGTGCGAGTGTCGTGTGTCGTGAGTCGTGTGTGGGGTGCGTGGCGACGAGTGTGAGAGTGTTGTATCAGGTGTGTGTGTGCCTGCGTGTGGGGTCTGTTTTCTCAAGCACCACGGCACACATTCTCTCACATTGCCCCATACTAAATCCCATAGTCAAAAAGGGTGTCCACCGATCGTCCTATGGCGCCTCAGTATGGACCTCATTATGCCGAGGCTCCGTCCTTCCAAATATGGAAATGCTCGCGTGAGTCATGTGTTATAATTTGCACACATGGGCGCGAAATTGACGCCTGCGACCAGTGGGATCGCGCGCGCCCAGTAAAAATAGATTGCCTTCGCGCTATGATGTAATATAACTGACACATCGTGCGAGAGGGTGTTGTATTTCGTGCTACGTGGCGCGAAAACTGCCATGCTCATTTATGTGGTGCATGTGGGGAGTCCCCACCTTGGCACGAGCACCTGTTCACAATAGGCAGAGACTTCGCTATTCATTCTTCCCATTAATTACTGACGCAAAGCCGCCGCATTGGAGTTTTGCCTCTGTCAGGACGTGATGGCGGCCAATGCGAGGTCCGAGTTCATTGATGCGGCAAAACTGCCCCGGGGGGAGGTCCTTTCAGCGCTGAGTAGCGAATACCGTCGGTCACCCAAAGTGTGTCGGCAGCTGGTCACGGACGTTGACGTCACCGCATGGCATTCTATCATAATTCCAAAGGTCGGATATCCGGCGGATAATTTTAACATCGCTCCGCCAGCGGCGATTGACTGGATAGCGTTCTCCGCCGCCGCCGCCTAGAATTATCGTGGAACTCCGTTTGCTTACGTCGGAGTGGACGGGCGCGGCAGCCAAACCGGCTACGGTGGCGCTGACGGCGGCCATCGGTGTGTCGGCCGGCCATCCGCGACAAAGCGGCCGGCCTGGCAGTTCCACTGCTGACGAAACCTCAGGACGAGGCTTAGTGCCGCCGTACTGCTGACCGAGGACCCGGCGGCCCGGGTTCACTGAAGCTGAAATCGCCTCAGTGACCTGCCCCGACGCGGGGCACGGCGTTGGGGCCCCTCAGTGCCACACTGCGGTCGGCGCTGGCTGTCTGAGTCCCGATGAGTTCAGACTGCCCGCTGACGGAAGCCGCCGGAAAGGCCACTGGCCCTTTGGCGCAGGGCTGTGGATCGTCCTCTGCTGTCGGCGGGTACGTCTGCTGCCGCACTGCTGAGCTTACCCGGGCTGAGTTGCTGCCGTCGCACCAGAGTAGCCGCCACTGATCGTCAGGGGGATATACCATGTTAGTCGACATTGGCCCTGAATCAGTACACCAACCATATTGAGTGCATCCTACCGAAAAGGACGGAGCCGTGACCCAGCCGAGCAGGTGCCATATTTGACAGCCATGGGACTCAAATAGATCGCTCGATCACGCGACTGAATCCGACGGTCACCGGGAAATTTTGAAAGTCCCGCCAATTTCACACCCGACAGTGCTCCCTATCATCCGGCGGGGCTAATAATGCCGGCCGAAAAATAACAATAACATCAAGGGTACTGAGCGACTGAGCGACGCTCATTACCCTTGAATAACATAGAAGTCTTGACTTTGCATTGTTTGTGTCAGTGGTGGAATCATTGATGCAAGTGTGCATGCACAAGAGCAAAAGTGACATCAAGCCATATGTGACGAGTTGGGGCGAAGATAGCGGGTTCATTTAGCTCAGTTGCGTAGGCCGGTGCCGCTGAGTCAGAGTGTCGCGTTGATATCGCTGGCATGGGACAACTGAATCCAGAACACTCATTGACATTGCATTCCCCAAATAAACTACGGCCCTGTCCGTTGGCTCACCACTTGCTCTTGTAATAATCCAAGTTACGATAATTTGTACAGAGTAATTCCAATGCCTCAATTAACATAAAACAACGCCGGCTTAGAGTGCGGAGGACGGTCTCGCAGTTTGAGGGAAAGTAGTTGCCGTGCGGCATATGATGGTCTGTATTGTACTAGTTGTTGTCCATGGTAACCAAGTCCAAGTAATAAGTTCAATCATTATCTCAAAGCCATGCGCAAATAGCTCGCTCAATCTCGGTCAATTGTTCGCATCCAGTGCCGTTCATATTTGACGTATTGTATCTGCAGGTAGGCGGAGGTGCGGAAGCAAAAAACAAAACAAAAAAACACGTTAATACCAGTCGCTGAATCTGAAAGAACAGTGAAGCATGTCGACATCAATTCGCCGTTGCAAATAGCCACACCTGACATGCCACGGTCACAAAGGCAGTGATAGTATAGCCTACGCAACGAACGACACACGAATAGGATGAGAGCGAGAGATACCTGTGACACACAAACACACACATATATATATATCACACATCGAATTCTGCATTTACTTTTCCAAAGGCTACCACACAGACAAACAAGATCACGGCAAGGCTTCCACACTCACGGAATAAACCAGACAACTTTGTCTGAGTCACCCTTATTCAACGGGCGATGGCGATGCAGTTTCCATGACGACGGGAAGCACTTGAGTGAACAGCCCCTGCAGTATTAGCGCGGTCATGCCCCAGATTGGATGCGGCGCCGCGTGAAAAGTGGGCACATTCTTAATGGCCCTCAGTGGGGCGTAGACAATTTTGTTTGGGTCGCACAGATCCGCAATTGCTACTGCAAACACCTCCTCGACCTCTGATGGATTGGTTTTGAGGGACTGTACATCAATGTGGCCGATATACGCCACAACGGGAGTGACGGCGATAGTTCCGGACTTATCGGGCAAGTCGTGGTATTGCCCAAGGATGCGCACGCGTTTTCGATCGAGGGAGAGTTCTTCATCGGCCTCGCGAAGCGCACAATTATTCACCGTTCCATCGTCATCGTCCATCATTCCACCAGGAAAGCTGCAGGGAGGGGAGGGGGGAAGAGAGGGAGTTCGCGCGCGAGCAATCGTTGAGTGAGTTACAACATTCCTACCCCGTCCGTCTTCACACCGCATATGATGAGGAGACGCACCTCACTTCGCCACTGTGCTTGGACAGCTTCTTGCTCCTGAGGGTGAAGAGTAGCGATGGCGTGCCGCCCACGTGACAAAACGGCACTAGCACAGCTGCTTTGCGCGACAGATGCGTGAGATCAAGGCGTGGTCGTGAGGCGAGCGTGGCTTCCAAAAGCGCAAGATGGCCCACATCCAGCACGGAATCAAAGTTCTTTGCCAAATTAATTGAAGGCGGGGATAATGGCCATGCAGAGCGGGCGATGGCACGCATGTCAGAGGGAGCATTTGTATGAAGAGTGGTTGCATTTGCAGGAGGAGTAGAGCTCGTTGAGGTTGCGTGGGTGCGGTAAGGTGAGATCACAACCGCAATTCGGCTCGTTTGAGTTCGGATGCCCCCGCCACGGACGAGACGAGAGGCACATATTCGCATGCAGGTAGACATAGTTAAGAAGGATATGTAGTTTGAATATAGATTTATTTGAAGTTCGCAAAGGATTAGATCATGCATCGCAAATGTTCGGTACTGAATGGCTTGCGATCTCTAAATTCCCTAATATAGATGAACTGGATTTGGAACGCCTAATAAAGAAATATGAAGCCAACACTAGCAGTCGCTGCATGCAACTGTGGCAGTACATTTACACGCCTCTCCGCGAGATTACTTTTGCAGAACGCAAAATACCTTAACGCTACATTTCGTGTCCGGCGGAACTGTATGCAACACGTTGTGGGGCTGCGGCCATAGGGACGGAGAATGGCACGGCCGAAGGCAAAGTGGGTCTCCTGACGTCCTGTCGTGGCAGATCGTCTAATCAGTAGTGTCTGCGTACAAGCGGCGACGCCGCATAGAGCCTTTACCCTTCCTTGTTTTTCTATGTTTACTTTTTTTTAATTCGATGACATATGGTGCGATTAGTTTTGCAATCCGTTTGGTGGTTTGCTCGCGTATGGTGGAATCACATAGTTCTTAGTCTTGTGTCGTATCTCACAGAGGACAACTTGATTATCCTCTGTCACTGCGTGATATACATCTTATGTAAGAATGTGCTCGTTTTTCAATTGTATTTGTGTTTTGTGTGTGCGAAGAGTGTTTCACAATGACCGAATGCAACCTAATTGATCTCTGCTATACCCGCTGCGCGCCCATCTTTTTGAAGGACGCTCATTGTGCGATTGATGAGCATGGCAAACACGGGCTTCTTTTATATGGCGCAGCGCAACCGACTGAAGCCAAAGCTGCAGATGATCAAATACGACCCTGTTGGTGAGCGACGCCGCAGTTTGTGTGCTTGTGCGCTTGTGCTTGTGCTTGTGCTTCCTCTTGTTTGGCGTATTTTCGCATCTTTGTTGTACTATATGGTGTGTTGATCTCTGCGAGTATGGTTGGCTGTGTTTGCATTTGGCGCTGTTGCGTGAACCAGCGTGCATTTAGGGCCCTTGGTGTGTTCGTGGTGTTTTGCAGTATGTGTGCGGGTGCGCTTGTGTGTTGCTTTGTGTATGTTTTTTGGTGTAGTTTGTTATGCCCGTATGTGGCTTCTTTGAGTCTTTTAGTTGCGTCGATGCACACGCGCACATCCAATCCTTTCATTATGGTGGCGTGAGTGAGAGACAACGGGTATCTGCACGATATGCATATGCAAATATGTAGCTACTGGATATGCACACAATGGCTATACGCATGCGCGCATCGTTTGTATGTGTGTGTGCATATGTGTGTGTCCGTTCGACGTTCTTCATGTTTGTATTTTATTCTTTTTGCAGCTTGTGTACGCGTTTGCCCCAATGTGACGCCCATCGTGACAATGCGTTGTGTGGTATTCAATTTTCGCTGCATTTTTTGCTTCAAATTGACCCGTTTCTGCATAGTGCGACAACACGTCCTGTTCAAGGAGGGTGGCAAGAACAAGTAAAGCACACACGGATTGCACACGACACGAGGCCGCCCATGTCCGTGGATGATGTGCAGATTATGCTTCTGCACTATCGCTGCATATGCATCGGTTAATGGCGCCCATCGCTTCCTCCTTGCCGATCGTGTTGCAATATGTCTCCATTTTTGATTGTCTTTCGTCTTTAATCTTTGTAGAATATACGGAAGAGCTGGGCTCTTTAAACACACGTTTTCCCAGAGATAGTCAAGCTCCCACACGACAGTCACACACATGACACATATGTCGCACACACACACACGCACACACACACACACATACACATTCACCCGACTGTGTTTTGAGTGTGCTCTGCAGGCCCCCAGCCCCTAATGCTGATTGACAGCCGTCATCTTTTCCGACTGTCAACATGCATAAGTACAATCGTTTGATCACGTGACTCTGCGCTGTGGAGATGCGAACTCTCGGCTAAGTTTGAATTTTGGTCCAGATCACGTGCATACACCTGACGAAAAACTAACCGTGGCGCGGCACTGGTCACACACACACACCTGAGCGCCAAGACAACCAAGACTATTGAAGATTCAGTTCCTCACAAAGTGCAAGTTAGCACGCATAGGAGGTGTGTATGCACATGCACATGCATGAAAACAACGACACATTATTAGAGGGATACATACACATCACACGGCACCATGGAGGACCTTGCAGATGCGCTTGCGGGTGGGTTCAGGGTGTCATCCGGCACAAACAACACGGCCGCACAGCATCCCAGGTGAGCATCCGTCTCCACACAACACCCTGCTTCACTATCAACAACTGCATCTGTGATGTTTATGATGGCATAGTGGGTGAATACTATACTGCTTCAAATGAATTCGCACTCTTGTGTCTCTCCTTGGGCAGGGTAAATATACCGTTATCATTCAGTCGAGGGAGCACTCGCTTACTTCGGAACACATGTACGCATGCACTCGCACATGCACACATGCACTCATGCACGCATACTCTCAAATATACGCACGCACGCACATACATACATACACACACACACGCACACTCACACGCGCGCACATACACACACATAACACGCCCGCGCGCGCACACCCACACGCACAGGTTTGCGCAATACAAACCAAAAAAGGCGTCAAATCAAAACACGCGAAGAGAAAAGATACTTGCCATCCAGAAACAGTAAGTGCATCGCTCAACATTCTTTACTCATGGGCACGATACACCTCATGGATTCACTTCAACAATCAGGCAAGTCGAAAGGCCGAGTCTCTAACTGTAGTGTGCTTCCTGACACACGCACAACGCATCAATCACTCATGTTTTTTCTTTCCTTCTTTGATGACGTGGAGTCCATGGGCACAGCGCCCAAGATACTGATTTGAATCCTAATCTTTCTCTGAAATCGATCGCAGGCGTCGAGATGCCGCAAAGCAGACAATGCGCATGCTCCCAGAAAGCGCGTCAGAGGAGAGCGAATCTGGCAGTGATGGCGAGGTCGATAGTGCATTGCCGCGAAAGAAGTCGCGGGTCGCCGATCTGTCCGCTGACAAGGCAGCAGACGAGAACGCGCCGATCGACAACTTAATGGAGACATCTGCCGATGCGACTACTAGACCGAATTCATGCCAGGTATGTGTATGTGCACGCGTGTTTCGTGTGCAGAAATAAGAAATACGTATGCATATTGTGCGTGCTTGTTATACATACATGTATGCATGTGCCTATGTGTTGTGAGTGTTCTGTGCGTCCATGGGTGTGTAGTGGTGCGTGTATTTGTATAGTGTGGGAGAGAGACAGTGGGATTGCGCCACTCTCACTCCAATCCTCCCTTTGGATTGGTCTAGCGAAATCCAATACTGAGGCAACAGCATACATTCTTCTTTCGCTTGCCTGTTTTCAGAATGACGCAGATATGGGAAGTGACGACACTGCCGGCCGACCATCCCGCCGTGTGCATACGGGAGAGGGCGAGAAACGAGCGAATCCGTATAAAAATCGTCTTATGTTGTCCGAGTGGCTTGTTGAGGTGCGTGTATGCGTGTATATGCGTGTATATGCGTGGGTGTGGGTGGGTGTGGGTGGGTGTGTGTAAGCTTGCGTGTGGGTTTGTAGGGGTGTGCGTGTTGTGTATGCGTGTGTTTGTATTGGGTGTGTGCGCGTGTATTCTTGAAACGGGAAGTTAGGGACGGATGGAATGACGTTTTGCCCAACCGCACCCCCGCCGAACCCGCGCTACGATATTTGGAAACTTGACAATTTTTGTGCACAAATGAACTCCGCATCTAATTCAATGCTGACGTCAGGTTCCGCAAGACTTATCGACGGCGTGGTCATTTGTTTTGTGTCCCATGGGAAAACGCTGCCTTGTCATTGCGGTGAGCACAAACTGGTGGTCTTATTCATCCTGCACTGCATATGTGCAAGTAGAGAATGTATGTGCGTGTCTCTGTACTTGTTGCATCGTACTTCTCGCACATTGTGTCACATCACAACATTATACATACACTTCACACCCTTGATTGCTCGCCCCTCAAATATGATCTCCGCGCGTGTCTTGTCTCGTGTCCCCAGTTGTACGTCTGCCATATCCCTCCCTTTCCACGTTTACATGCGTCCCCCTCTGTCCCCGCTGTATATAAACCTCCCTTTCCACTTTTATCTTTCGTCGGTTGTGTTGCACCCAACAGACAAACGGAGCAACGTCCGCATATCAACGCAATGGGTATCTCATCACTCGATTTATGTCCCGTCTTCCCGGAGGCGGCAAAGCGAAGCAGCGCGGGAATTATGCTGCATTGGACTGCGTTTATGATGAGCGCCGTGGAACCTTCTTTGTGCTCGATGTCATGTGTTGGGGCGAAAATCACCCTGTGCACGAGAGGTGGGGCTGTCTTTGGGGTGCAGTGCGCTGTGTGTGTGTGTGTGTGTGTGCGTGTATTTGAGGAGTCGTGTTATCTTGTGCTGTGTTCTGTTTGTGTTGTGGTGTGTTGTCTTGTATCTGCATATGCCTGGTGTGTGCGTTCGCACGTGGGGGGATGGGCACTCTATTTACGATGCATACTTATTTTTTGCCCCACATTACCTCCGCTGATTTATTTGAAAAGCGAGCGTGAATTTCGACACTTTTGGCTGCATTCCAAGTTGTCTGAGTGCGATGGAATCGGCTCGCGTTCCCCAACGAACGAGCACCCATTTGTGCCACTCCAGGCGCACGAATGTACTCCCGAGAACGTCGCCGCCGCCACAGCCTATGCCATGCAGCAACTGCAACGCCACGCCTCCACTCGATCTTCGCAGACGCCAGGGAAGGACCCGGCGGCCGTTGGCATGGAGACAGACTCTCCCGCCACTTCAAGTGCGGACAATTTCGACGTCGATGGCCTCCTCTTCTACCATAACGGCGCGAGCTACGTTGCGGGATCCACACCACTTGTTGGATGGCTCAAGCCACACATGGTGGGCGAGGTACTCGGCGTCACGGTGCCCCGGATGCCCCGCCCAGACATTCTGTAATGGCGAGAAAGTGTTACTCATTTACCAGCCATCGCCTGTTACTTGGCGGCGACCTGATTACGTCGGTGGCAATGCTGTTACGTCAGTGCGTTCCCGGATTGCACAATACGCATTGAAGTTTAATGGCATGGTTAATGTGACGTAAGGGTGACGGCGGTGATCGTGCGTATTGTGCGGGGTGAGTGTGCACGTGACCCGCACCCCCTTCCTAATGACTCTTATTCCACAGAACCCCAATCGACGGGATGGAGACACATGTGTGCATGCATAAATACACACAACATTGTGTGTGTCTGGATTAAGCCATGTATCGGATCAGTTTAAAGTACCCATGTACACTTTTGTTTATCGATTCGTTGTCCCCTTTTCATACCATCTGCAGACAGGCAGGTGACCCATTCTCCGTCACTGTTCGCCACGCCATCCTCCTTCTTCCAGTGCACGCAGTCTTCACACACCGCAGCGCATCCGTCACTGTCTCTCGTGTGTGTGTGTGTGTGTCTATCGTCCAAACACGCGCATGGCCATTTCGAACGCAAGGAACGTCGCTGCGTTGGCCGGAATCGCCCTAAGGATGCATGGCGTAAATCCCTTGTAGAAGCCACGGATACCCTCCGATGCATATGTCTTTGAGACGCAGTCCAGAATGCCCCTGCACGCACACAACACGCATGCACATATGTGTGCCAGACAATGACAATGAACAAAACTGCGCGAGTGCACACTTAAAGCAGCGGGAAACATCACATGTGGATGGGTCGAGGGCAAGAACAAACTGATCCAATCATGTGTGCGGATCGCTGACTGGGCGCAGTATGCGCTTGTGGCTTCAATGCGCTTGCAGAAATGCATGCGTATGTTTGTGTGTGTGTTGTGTGTGTGTGTGTATGTGCTACACACTTGTATTTGGGGTTCTCGAATGAGTCCGCCTGAAGCTTAGACTTGATGACGTCAAACTGGAATGTGGGTATCCAAAAAGTGAATCCCGCCAGAGAGCCACACGCGAGAATCTGCGCTCACACAGGATGAACAATACACACCGCACATGCAATCAGCACACTTCACACACACCCATTGATATGCAATTGAATTGCAATTGGCGTCACAAATGCTTCCAATACTATGGGGCGTACACTACGATACTTCACATCAGGACACACAAGCAAACACAGCACACAGCACACAGCACACACACACACATACACATACACATACAGAGAGAGAGAGAGAGAGAGAGAGAGAGAGATGTAGGATTCAAGTCAGTGTCATAGGCGCTGTGCCCATGGACTCCACA
>CALSCR010002579.1:0-19183 GCA_943704495.1 Pigoraptor chileana
CACACACACACACACACACACACACACACACACACACACACACACACACACACACACACACACACACACACACTCTCTCTCTCTCTCTCTCTCTCTCTCTCTCTCTCTCTCTCTCTCTCTCTCTCTCTCTCTCTCTCTCTCTCTCTCGCTCGCTCTTTAGCTCGCACACGTGCGCGATCGTCAGAATCAGTCCATGTCGTTGAGATCGATAAGCTGAGATCGATTTTGGCACAGTTCCAAAAAAAGGTGACCTTGGCAGCACCTTTATCACATACTTTTCATATGGGTTTCACGTCATAAGATACAACACCACCAAGACACTACTGTTGCACTTTCAGTGAGAGTCAGCCAACAAAAGATGGCCGATACACTCGCCGCCAGCCCGTCGCCGGCGGTGCGCATTCTCAAGGTGCAACTGGGCCGGACAGAGCTGAGCGTGCCGGTGAAATCTGACCCTCCATCACACATCTGGGACGCCGCGGATCAAATCATCAGGGAGTTTCATGCATTAGTCAAGGCAGAGCCCGCTGAGGAGGTCAGTTTCCACTGTATGACTTGCGAAAGCTTGACGATTATATAACGCACACTGTTTGGGTTGCAGTTGTGCATGTCGTTCGAGACTGCAAAAAATGTGAATTGCATTCAATTGTGTAGTTCTTTTCGAGCTTATTCAAACGCAAAACGCTTATTGAGGTGATGGTACTCCGCGCTTTCTTGCTGCAGGTGGACGAGTCTGTTGCGTATGGACGAGTTCTTTCTTTCGTCGAGGCATACTGTCTGGATCGTCCGGACCACGCAGAGGCGCACGCGTTTCTCAAAGCCGTTGTTGCGAGTTTTCAAGGCACGATCCTCCGCGGAAATGACGTCCACGCGGTCGTGGCACGCCGTGGTCTTGTCGATGCGGAACAGCGGTCGGTCGTCCGCGCATACTATTCAGCGAGGCACTTTCTCGAGCCGTCCCATCCTCTCGTCATGTCGCCGCCACCATCACCAAGAGGAGAAAAGGGAGGACAGAATTATGCTCGACAATACAGGCCCGCACTCGTGGCAGCAGTGCAAGGGGGCTCTGCACGGCTGGCGGCACTTTTCGGTGGGCAGGGAAACGAATCGTATTTTGACGAACTCGGTGAGATCTACTCGACGTATCCGCCATCGCGCCCGTTTGTCGACGCCATGTCTGCGCGGCTGGCTACCGAGGCCGCAAGCCCCGAAGCAGCGAGTGTGGGGTACTACAAAGAGGGACTGGATGTGACGAGGTGGCTCCACAATCCGGCGCAGGTCCCGTCCTCCGAATACATGCTCAGCGCCCCCGTAAGCTTTCCGTTGATTGCACTGACACAGCTTGCACACTACTGGGTCGCCCTCGGAGCACTGGGAATGACACCCGCCGAGTTTTCGCGGCTCTTGTCGCACACGGCGGGTCACAGCCAGGGCATTGTGGCGTGTCTCGTCGTGTCGTCTGCGCAGACCGCCGAAGACTTTTTCGAATTGAGCCGCAAGGCGCTTCTCACTCTCTTCTGGATGGCCGTCCGCGCGCAACAGGTGTATCCATCCACGACTCTCAACCCGGCAATCCAACAAGATTCGCTCGCAAACGGAGAAGGCACGCCGACACCCATGCTCTCCGTGCGCAACGTCACTCTTGCCACAGTAGAGCAGCACGTCCGGCAGACAAACAAGCACCTCCCGGAGGACCGTCACATTGAAATTACGCTCGTCAACGGACCCCACAACGTCGTCGTTGCAGGCCATCCACAGAGTCTACACGCACTCAGCGTCGCACTGCGGCGTCTTCGAGCGCGTGAGGGCGAGTCCCAGTCGCGAGTGCCGCACTCGAAGCGGAAGCTGCGGTTCACGACGCGGTATCTACCCGTTTCGGTTCCGTTTCATTCGCGCCACATGGCGTCGGTTCCCGAAAAGGTGATGCGCGACGTTGAGCGCCTTTCTCTTGCATGGACGCACAAACTTCACGTGCCCGTCCACTCCACTTATGATGGGCACGACCTCCGGAACGAGCCCAATCTCACTGCGGAGATCATTCGGCTCGTGTGTACCGCCCCAGTAAACTGGGAAAAGACAATCGCACCCATCGATGGTGAGTCTTTGTTTGTGTTTTGTCATTTTTTGCTTTTTATGTTGTGTCAATGCTCTCATGTCTTATTTTTGAGAGAGATGTCGGATTCATGTCATTGTATTGGGGTCTATGCCAATCCACAAGAGAGTGAGAGTGTAAAGTGAGCGTTCTGAACTCACCTGCCTTGTTGTTGTTTGCCCCTCCCTTTTTTTGCGCCACACGACAGTGACCCACATGATCGATTTTGGTCCCGGGGGAATGGCTGGTATCGGCTACTTGACGCACCACAACAAGGAAGGAACGGGTGTACAGGTCATCGCGGCGGGTTACATCGGGGCCGCGCGACCGGGGATCCTCGACAAGTCCTCACTCTTTTCGACCGACGCCACCGACGTGCGCTATACGCAAGACTGGGGCATTGCCTTTGCGCCGCGACTCGTGCGTGTGCGTTCCACGGGTGTCGTGCATCTGGACACGCGCATGAGCCGATTGTTGGGCCGTCCACCGATCATGGTTGCCGGGATGACGCCGTCAACCGTCAGCGACAAGTTTGTGGCGGCCGTCACAAACGCAGGCTTTCATGTTGAGCTTGCCGGAGGGGGCCACTATACTGAGAAGGCGTTGCGCGAGCGGATTGCCAAGATTGTTGCGCAAACGGGTCCCGGAGACGGCATCACGATCAACATTCTCTACCTCAACGCGCGTCAGTGGGCTTTTCAGTTTCCACTCGTCCAGCAGCTTCGTCGCGAGGGAGTGCCGATAGAAGGCGTGTGCATTGCGGCGGGCGTGCCTTCGCCGGACACCGCCGACGAAATCCTGAGTACGTTGAAGGAGGCCGGCGTTCGCCACGTGTCATTCAAGCCGGGCTCCGTTGACAGCATTCGCCAGGTTGTTGGCATTGCAGAGAGGCACCCCTCCATGCCAATCATGCTGCAATGGACGGGTGGGCGCGCGGGAGGCCACCACAGCTTTGAGGACTTTCACCAGCCCATTTTCGAGACGTATGGCGCAATCCGCAAGCAAGGCAACATCGTACTCGTCGCCGGCAGCGGCATAGGCGATGGCGAGGGATCTTTTCCGTACATAACGGGCGAGTGGAGCGTTGCATTCGGATACCCGCGCATGCCTTTTGACGGCGTGCTTCTCGGCTCCCGCGTCATGGTGGCGCGCGAATGTGCGACATCTTCTGCCGTCAAGCGTTTCCTCGCCGAACGCACCCCCGGCATTGAGGACGAAGCGCACTGGGAAGCAACGTACGACGGCGTTGCCGGTGGCATCACGACCGTCGTCTCGGAGCTTGGCGAGCCGATTCACAAGGTTGCCAACCGGGGCGTCATGCTGTGGAAGCGCCTTGACAAGGAGATTTTCTCGCTTCCCGCGGAAAAGCAGGCGGACTCCCTTGCGCGGAGCAAGTCGTGGATTGTCAAGGCCCTCAATGACGACTACCAAAAGGTCTACTTTGGGCGCCGTCTCGACGGGTGTGTGTGCGATCTCCCGGATATGACTTACGAGGACGTTGCGCACCGTATTGTTGAACTCATGTTCGTTGCAGACCAGCGGCGATGGATCGATCCGTCGTACCGCACTTTTGCGTTTGACTTTCTCGCCCGGGTTGAGGAACGCTTTGCGTGCGATAGGGCAGTTGGCGGCAACGCGGCCATTCTTCAAGCCCCGTCAAGCCTTGACGCCGACCCTCTTGCATGCGTCGTGCGGATTACGGAAGCTTACGCCGGCGCGACACGACAGCTGCTCACGACGGAAGACGTGCAATTTTTCCTGTCCATGTGCAAGCGCCCGGGTCAAAAGCCGGTGCCGTTTGTGCCCTCGATAGACGCGGACTTTAAGACCTACTTTAAGAAAGACAGCCTGTGGCAGGCCGAAGACATAGTTGCGGTCGTCGGGAGGGACGTGGAGCGCGTGTGCATCTTGCAGGGACCTGTCGCGGCACGTCACAGTCGCGTTGCCGACGAGCCCGTCGCCGAAATTCTTGGCGGCATTTACCGGCATTACGTTGATGCTCTGCGTCTGAGCTGCTATCCAGATGAGCGCGCAATTGCAGAGGTCGAATATATTGGAGGCGCGGACCTGCCTGTATCCTCGCCATCTGCATCAAACCGCCACCGCTCCTCGCCCACCTCTTTTTCTTCATCGCCCCTGGGCACTGTGGTCACCGTCGTCAACGGCGAGACGCAGTACACTCTCGGCATGCCCGATGCTGGCGTGCTGCCGGAGCACGACGAGTGGCTCGAACTCCTTGCAGGGCCGCAACAGTCGTGGCTCCGAGCGCTCCTGACGAGCCCGGGCGTCGTGCAGGGCAAGTCGATTGTCGCAAATCCCGTTCGTCGCATTCTGCGCCCTCGGTATGCTCAGCGTGTCGTCGTTCGTCGCGGCGGCCAAGGCGGGCAAGCCATCGCGGGACTCGATGTGTACGACGCCGCCCTTGTCGAGATGGGCGTCCCTCCTCATCGGCGCTCAGTCCCCGCGACGGTTCCGTCGGTGGAGGTCCGCGGGTCGGTGGCTGACGGCAAGATCACCGTCGTGCTCAATGAGATGAAGGCAGGGAGTCCGATCCCACTCATTCTTCGCTACGAGTACCGGCCTGCCACTGGCTATGCGCTGATTCACGAGACGATGGGTGGACGTCTCGAGATCATCAAGAGCTTTTACAGTCGTCTGTGGCTGGATGAGCCCCTCACTGTGTCTTCGGCGGGCGATTGGACCGTGCCGGGCTCACTGCGCGCAACGCACACTGTCGGCAGGGCAGAGCTTGTTGATTTTTGCCAGGCCGTGGGCAACCGTGGCGAGCGTCACGTTGAGCGCGGGCAGGGCACCATTGCCGCCCCCCTAGACTATGCCATTGTCGCCGGATGGCGCGCCATCATCCGTGCTCTCTTCCACGCAAATCTGGGGGGTGATCTGCTACGCCTTGTGCACCTCTCCAACTCGTTTACTGTGCTGGACCCGTCGCGTATGCTGCAGGAAGGCGACGTTGTGGAGACTGTCGGAGAAATTATTGCCATTGAGAACCAGTCCGGTGGCAACGGCCGATTGGTCGAGGTGCGCGGCGTCCTGTCGCGTGTTGGCTCTGCCGGTGCAGCTGTTGGCGGCGTCATCGCAAATGCAGTGGTCTCAGTGACTAGCCAGTTTCTCTACAGAGGAAGGTTTGATGCGGACTATTCGCACACGTTTCGGCGAACAACAGAGTCGCCGCGGCGCGTGGTGTTGAGCACCCCCGAGGCAATTGCAATTCTTCGTGCCAAAGAGTGGATCGCGTGGACTCCAGAGGCCGACGCCCTCGTTGTGCCCGGTGCAAGTCTTGTGTTTGAACTCTGCACTGAGGTTCGATACAGGGGACCAAATATCTACGCATCGGTTGCGACGAGCGGACGCATCATGGCACACAAAGCAAGCAAGGAGATTGTGCAGATTGGTGCCGTCAACTACATCAGTGGTGCCGGAAAAGAGTCACGCGGCAATCCCGTCATTGCCTATCTTGAGCGCGCCGGAGCTAGGGCCGAGGAAGTTGTCTTGTTTCCCGACGGTGGGAGGTCGATTCTGCCACCGTCAGAGGCGTTTTCGTCGACCGTACAGGCACCCGCCACCAACGAGCACTACGCCGCGGCGTCGGGCGACCTGAATCCGATCCACGTGAACCCTTACTTTGCAGCGTACGCAGACCTGCCTGACACTATCACGCACGGCATGTGGACGAGCGCATCTGTAAGGCGCTTTGTGGAGGTCTACGCCGGCGACAATGACCCCAGTCGCGTGTCATCATACTCTGCACACTTTGTCGGGATGGTGTTGCCCAACGATCGCCTCTCGATCCAGTTGTCGCACGTCGGCATGCGCAACGGCAGAAAGGTCGTGCGGGTCGAGGCACGAAATCAACACGGCGTCAGCGTGCTCGAGGGCACGGCAGAGGTCGAGCAGCCACGAACGGCATATGTGTTTACTGGGCAGGGTGCACAGGAAGTCGGGATGGGGATGGACCTCTACGACTCGTCCGAGGTGGCACGTGCCGTGTGGGACCGCGCCGAGAGGCACTTCCGCGACACGTATGGCTTTTCCATCCTGCGCGTCGTTCGCACCAATCCCATTGAGATGACTGTCCACTTTGGCGGGGCAACAGGGCGCCGCATACGACAGAATTACATGGGAATGACCTTTGACGTCTGCGGGGAAGACGGAACCGTCTCTAGCAGGTCGCTCTTCCCGGACATCCGCAATTCGACGCTGTCGTACACGTTCTCGCACCCCCAGGGACTGCTCTCTGCGACGCAGTTTACGCAGCCGGCACTCGTCCTGTTTGAAAAGGCCGCGTTTGAGGACATGCAGGCCAAGGGGCTCGTGCAGGAGCGGTGTGTCTTTGCTGGACACAGCCTCGGCGAGTACGCGGCGCTCGCTGCGCTTGGCGATGTGTTGCCCATAGAGTCACTGGTCGACGTCTGTTTTTATCGCGGAATGACAATGCAGTGTGCGGTTCCTCGCGACTCGTCGGGGCGGTCCAACTATGGCATGGCCGCCGTCAATCCGATGCGGGCGGGTCTTCACGCACTAGGCGACGCCGGCCTGCAGTTTGTCTGCCAGGCCATCGCAACACACCGCCGCGGTCTCTTAGAAATTGTCAACCACAACGTCGATGGGTGGCAGTACGTTGTTGCAGGCGAGCTGGGATGCCTCGACACGCTCACCGGCGTCATGAACGCCGTGCGCGCGCGCGGGGACGACATTGCACGACTCGTGGCCGCCGCATCGCTTGCAACTGTCAAGGAAGAACTGGGCAAGATTGTTGCGACTGCCTCTGCGGCTACGGACAGGCGCCGAGACGCAGCGCCCGGTGGCATCCTGCAGCTTGAGCGCGGAGTTGCTACGATTCCGCTCCCCGGCATCGACGTGCCCTTCCACTCGCGCTTTCTTCTCAGCGGCGTCGGGCTCTTCCGCCAATACCTCGGCCGCCGTCTGAGCCCCAAGAACATAGACATTGCGCTGCTTACCCGCCGCTACATTCCCAACCTGACCGCAGAGCCATTTTCGATCGGCCGCGAGTATTTTGAGCGCGTCTTGAAAATAACAGACAGCGAGTCCGTGGCCAATGTCATTGAGTCCTGGCCGGCTTCCCGCCCGCTGTCCGAGTTTGACCCAGAGGAGCAACAGCGCCTGGGCTACGTCCTGCTCGTCGAGCTGCTGGCGTATCAGTTTGCGTCCCCCGTCCGCTGGATTGAGACGCAGGACCGCGTGTTCCGCGAGTTTGATATTGAGCGGCTCGTGGAAGTGGGCCCGCAACCGACGCTCACCCAAATGGCCATCCGCACGCTCAAGCTTAAGTACGAGGCTTACGACGAGGCCACCAGTCGCCGCCGCCAGGTGCTCTGCTTTGGAAAGGACAAGGACCAGCTCTACTTTGAGCGCGATGGAGTCGACGCCGTGGTTCCCGCCGTATCCGACACGGCAGCGGCGCCGAAGCCTGCTCCTGTCTCCGTGCCTATCTCTGCTGCTCCCGTCCATGCAGTTGCAGTGGGCGACGGTTCATCCGTTCCCGACGTCCCGATGACGGCAGAAGAGGTTGTCCAGACGGTCATTGCGATCAAGACAAAGCGAAAGATAGCGGCCGTTCCGCTCACGACGTCCATCAAGGAGCTGTCCGCAGGGAAGAGCACCCTCCAGAACGAAATTGTCGGCGACCTCGCTAAGGAGTTTGGGACGATTGCTGCCGAGCGCCCCGAGGAGATGCCGCTCTCGCAGCTTGCGGCGGCAATCCAGCCTCGGTTTTCGGGCAAGCCGGGCAAGCAGACGGCTGCCCTCGTGGCTCGCCTGTTCTCAGCCAAGATGCCCGGCGGATTTTCGGTCACGCGCGCACGGGAGCATCTCCGCACGCAGCGCCACCTTGGTGATGGTCGCACAGACGGTGTGTTCCTCTTTGCATGCAGCGAGGAGCCCGACGCGCGCCTTGGCAGCGAGTCTGATGCAATTGCATGGCTCGACCGCGTGACAGACATGTACGGCGGCAAGCAAGGTCTGTCAATCCCCAACGGCTCACCGGCTGCCCCCGCATTCGCCGGGGCCTCGTATGTTCCCGTTCAAGGAGCAAATGCGCAGGCGATTCCCGACACGCCCGTCTCCGCCCTCGAGTTCCTGCGCACGCTGCTTGCCGTCAAGCTGAAGCGCCCGCTGTCGGCCGTCCCGGGGTCACAGACAATCAAGGCCCTCGTCGGTGGCAAGTCGGCGCTCCAAAACGAGCTTGTTGGAGATATACAGCTTGAATTTGGGGCCGTCGTCGATTCTGCCGCCGAAATGACGCTCGAGCAGTTGGGGCAGTCGGTTGGCCCTTCGTACAAGGGGCTTGGAAAGTGCTCCCGTGCGATGATTTCGCGAACTGTGAGCGCCAAAATGCCCGCCGGCGTCGCGCTGTCGTCGCTGAGGCAGCAGCTGTCCACGCGCGGTCTCGGAGAGGGGAGACAGGATGCCGTGCTTTTGCGCGCGGTTGCCATGGAGCCTCCGCAGCGATTGGCCTCCGAGGCGGAGTGCAAGACGTGGCTCGATGGCGTTGTGTCTGCGTATGCATCTGACGCCGGGATTTCACTGGCAGACGGGCAACGGGCCGGCGCGGCTGGCGCGGGGGGTGCGTCGCATGCCGCCATGTCAGCCGCGGGTGCCGCTGCCGCCGCCGCGTTTTCCGGAAAGCACTCTGAGCTGCTCCGCGAGCAGATTGCGCTGTTCCGCGCATACCTCGGGGAGGATCCCTTTGAGGGCGAGCGTCAGCTGCAGCGTGTCGGTGAGGAGGCAAGGGCGTTGCAGGTAGGCGCAGACAAATGGCTCGCTGAGCACGGCGAAGAGTACTCGGCGGGCATCCAAGCGATGTTCGACTCGCTGAAGATAAGGCGTTACGACTCGTACTTCAATTGGGCCAGGCAGGATGTGGCGCAGCTGTATGGAGAGATTGTGTGCTGCGAGAACCGCAAGAATGGCGATGCCCTGGACGATGCCCTTGTGGAGCGCCTCGTGCGTCGGTCGCGCCACATTGTGAATCGCGCGACGCTCTCTCTCGTCGACATGATTGAGCATCGCGTCAAGCATGCGGCAGGTCGATCGGACGACCCGCGGGAACAAGCAATCGCGCGCTGGGGCGAGTGGCTGATAGCGGAAATCAAGGCCACTCTTGCTCACCCGCCCATCTACCGCAGCGACGTAAAGCCCACGCAGCCCGTCGTGAGCGTAGGAGATGACGGACGCATAGAGTATTCAGAGGTGCCTCGGGAGGGCGCGCCGACGGCGGCTCACTATGTTGAGCAGATGCAGCGGGCGGATGCCACGCCGAAGAGCGGACGAAAGAATGGCAAGAAAACTTCTGCTGCCGGTCGAAAGGCCGTTCACGCTGGCCCCGCTGACGTCCCTTACCTTCACCTACGCTCGTCGTGCCGCACGGATCCATCCCGCCGTGTTTACGACCCCGTGCTCACTAGAAAATACTTTGCCGCCCTTGCTCAAGTTGCTGGCCCAGGCGTCAGCTTCAAGGGCAAGACCGTGCTTATCACTGGCTGCGGTCGCGGGTCTATCGGTGCCGATATTCTTACAAAGCTCATCGTCGGCGGCGCCGATGTTATTGTGACGACGAGCAGCTTTTCGCGCAAGACTACAGAGTACTACCGCGGCCTGTATGAGCAATTTGGAGCGCGTGGTAGCTCGCTTGTAGTGTTGCCTTTCAATCAGGGTTCCAAGCAGGATGTGGATGCGCTCGTCAAGTTCATCTACGAGGGCGACGGCCTCGCAACGGACATTGACGTTGTTATTCCGTTTGCCGCAATCTCGGAAAATGGGCGGCCACTGGGATCAATTGACGCGCGCTCGGAACTAGCGCACCGCATCATGCTCACCAATGTCATTCGTCTCCTCGGAGAGATACGCAACGCAAAAGAGTCGCGTGGACAGACATCGCGCCCTGCACTTGCCATTCTCCCGCTGTCCCCCAACCATGGCCTCTTTGGCTCTGACGGGCTCTACGCCGAATCAAAGATTGGCCTGGAGACGCTCTTCCACAAGTGGCACTCTGAGGACTGGGCGCCATATCTGAGCATTGCCGGCGCAGTCATTGGATGGACGCGCGGAACGGGTCTCATGTCCTCAAATGACATTGTTGCCCCGGGTATCGAGGATCTCGGCGTGCGCACGTTTTCTACGTCCGAAATGGCGCTGAACATAATGGCCCTCATGCATCCATCGGTGGTTGAGCTCTCCCAGGAGGCACCGGTCTGGGCCGATTTCGGCGGTGGATTCGAGACGGTCTGCAACTTTAACGAGAAGATTGCGACGCTGCGCAAGGATCTCAGCGCGCTCTCTGCTGTGCGTGCGGCCGTTGCAAAGGATGCGGCCGTCGACGAAGCGGTTGTCACTGGGGGCAGCCACGCCGAGCTGAAATCGGTTGAGCGGCGCGCCAACATGCGCTTTGCCTATCCGGTGCTTCCCACTGCCGAGCGCATCGAGTCGCTTGCCGGCGAACGCTTGCACGGGATGCTCGATCTCGACCGCGTTGTCGTCGTTGTCGGATACGGCGAAGTTGGTCCGTGGGGAAGCGCACGCACCCGCTGGGAGATGGAGCGCAACGGAGAATTCTCGCTTGAGGGCTGTCTGGAGCTCGCCTGGATGATGGGGTACATCCGCCACCATAATGGGCCCCTCGCCGACGGCAAGCCCTACGCTGGATGGGTTGACGCCGCCACCGGCCTTCCAGTCCGTGACGCCGAGGTCAAGGAACGATACGAACAGCAGATTCTGTCGCATGCGGGAGTGCGCGTGGTTGAGCCATCAATGCTCGACGGCTTTGACCCGTCTCGCAAGCAGTTCTTGCACCAAGTGGCCATCACGCGAGACCTCCCCCCTATGGAGACTTCGGCGGAACAGGCGGTCATGTTCAAGCGTGAACACGGCGACAAGGCGGACGTATACGAGGGCCGTGATGGCAACTGGGTAGTTGTGCTGAGAAAAGGAGCGACCATGTATGTGCCCAAGGCAATGCGCTTTGACCGCTTTGTGGCGGGGCAGATACCGACCGGCTGGGATGCCACGCGCTACGGCGTTCCCAAGGACATTGCAGCGCAGGTTGACCCCGTGACGCTCTTCAACCTCGTGTCCACTGCAGAGGCACTCATCTCGGCGGGCATCACAGACCCGTACGAAATGTACAAGTACGTGCACGTCACGGAAGTTGGAAACACAACGGGCGGCGGCATGGGTGGAATGAAGTCCCTCGGGGGCATTTACCGAGAACGCTATATCGAAAATCCGATTGCGGGCGACACTCTGCAGGAAGTCTTCATCAACACAATGGCCGCGTGGGTCAACATGCTGCTCCTCAGCGCATCGGGCCCCATCAAGACACCTGTCGGGGCGTGCGCAACCGCGGTCGAGTCGGTCGAGCTTGGCGTTGATACAATCCTCTCAGGCAAGGCGCGCATAGTTGTTTGTGGAGGATTCGACGACATCCGGGAGGAGTCCATGACGGAGTTTGCCAGCATGGGAGCGACAAGCAGCTCTGAAGCCGAGGCCGCCCACGGCCGCGATCCCCAAGAAATGTCACGCCCGACGACATCAAGCCGCAGCGGCTTTATGGAGGCGCAAGGTGCGGGCAACCAAGTGCTCATGTCCGCCTCCCTTGCAATCGAGATGGGCGTGCCCGTGTATGGTATTGTTGCGCTCACAAGCACCGCCATGGACAAGGAGGGCCGCTCGGTGCCTGCGCCGGGCAAAGGAATTCTCACCAGCGCACGCGAGCGTCGTACTGCGTTCCCGTCGCCTCTTCTAAGCCTCGATTACCGCCGCCGGCAGCTGGAGTCGCAGCGCGCGCAGATTGATGTGTGGCGGCACACTGAGGTTGGCATGCTGCGCGACGACGCCGCCCGCATGGCGCACGAGGGCCTCATTGCAATGCAGGACGTGGAAGCATACGTGGCAGAGAGAACCGTTTGCATACAGGACGAGGCCGTGCGGCAGGAAAAGGCTGCAATGGCAATGTGGGGCAACGAATTTTACGTGCGTGACCCGACCATCTCGCCCATTCGCGGTGCGCTTTCCGTGTATGGCCTGAATATCGACGACATTGGAGTCGCGTCATTTCACGGAACGAGCACCAAGGCAAACGACACAAACGAATCGCACGTGCTAAACCGGCAGATGGACCACCTCGGACGGTCGCGCGGCAACCCCGTCCCCGCAGTGTGCCAAAAATATCTGACGGGGCATCCCAAGGGACCAGCGGCGGCGTGGATGCTCAACGGCGTCCTTCAGTGCATCGAGAGCGGCGTCATCCCAGGCAACCGCAACGCCGACAACATTGACAAGGCGCTTGCCGAGTTTGAGCACGTGTTATACCCTAGTCACAGCCTGAAGGTGCCCATCGTCAAGGCTGGCCTCCTGAAGAGCTTTGGGTTCGGACAGGTCGGCGGCGAAGTGCTTGTTGTCAACCCCTTGTACCTTTACGCTGCGATTGGAAAGGAAGAATACGCTGGTTATGCCCGACGTCGCGGTGCGAGGGAGCTACAGACGTACCGCCACATGCACAATGCGATGACGGGCACTGCAGGACTGGTGCAGGTCAAGGATCGCCCACCCTACACGCCAGAGCGCGAGCAGCACGTCTACCTTGACCCCCTGGCTCGAGCCACCCGCGATGAGCGCACGGGTGCGTATGCATTTTTGCCTTCGCACTCGGTCAAAACTGCTTCCGAAATTGCCATCGCGGGCATGGAGCGCGTGCACGCAGCACTGGCGCAGGTTCAGGACGCCGGTGTCGTGCCGCCGAGTGAGGGAGGTCGCGGCGTTGGCGTGGACATTGAACCCTTCGAATCGTTTGCGATGGACAATCCTACCTTTATTGAGCGCAACTTTACCGACGCAGAGTGCCGGCACTGTTCATCACAGGCGGATCCGCGGGCGAGCTACGCGGGGCGGTGGTGCGCGAAAGAGGCGGTCATCAAAGCCATCTCGAGCGCATCGCGGGTGGACGCAAAGCTTTGGGATGGTCCCTCCGCAGGGCTCGCCGACATTGAGGTCCTCCCGTCTGCCACCGGCGCGCCCTCCGTGATGCTGCACGGTACTGCGGCGGATGCAATGCGCCGCGCTGGCATTGAGACTGTCCGTGTGAGCATCACTCATGCTGGTGAATATGCCATGGCCGTCGCCATTGCCCAGTGATGGAAAAATATCAAGTGATAATGTGTGTGTGTGTGTGTGTGCACATTAAATGTGCTTTTTCAAAAAATTCGGCGTATCGATTGCGTGCGTGCAAAAATACAACAGCGTTCCATTTAATCAGCAACATTCGAGGATTCAATGGGACTAAAATACAACGAACGTGATGCAAGTTTTGGTGCAAACTGGGTGTGCATTTATATTGTCATGGTTATTCATTAACGTGGAGACTTCATTGGTGTCATTGCAGGTCTATTTCACTTGAATATATGACTGCTATCAACGTAACAACGTTTCAACTACTCTTGATCCAGGTCATCCAACTAGTTTCTTAGTATGCATGCTGTGGGCCACATGCACGTGCACTCAGTGAAGGGGTCGCAGAGTGAGTAACATGCGCCCATAAATTTAGTATGAGTCAGTAGTGCCAGCATTCCACTGAATTAAGCAAATTTCGATTTTGATTCATTTAAGTAGAGACTTACTATCACTTTATCATTTCAGTAGATAGGTGGATCATAAGCCCTTCATATATATAGCATTATAATAAATGAGCTATGATACTCAGTTTCAATGTGTATTTGAATGCGTTCCATCGTAAGTGGAATGCGTGACTGCAGCAGGTCCGGGCACTCTGCCGCCCTAAAGTATCTTCAGCTAACTGAATGCAACAACAATGAAGACGGGACAACATTGCAAACACAATTAAAAGTCAAGCAAGTGGACGCAGCACACATAGCTATGGTGTAAACTGAGTCAATACCTCGTCTTTTCGTTGGATGCTCTGACGAGGCAAGAGCCAAGTGGGTCTGATCCCACGCAAGGGATGCACACGTCGTCCAGAATGGGAGTCGACGGTGCTGGGGGTGCAGAGACACCGGCACCCCGACACCGCGGTGACGCAGGAAAGATGCTTGCAACAAAGGATGACTCGGGTCGCATCCATGTATACACGCGTATCCGTCCACTGAATGAACGGGAGCTAGCGACGACGCTACCCCGTGCATACGCACTCTCCGACGACCAGCGGATGGTCGTGATGGAGAGCGGGACACCTCGCGAAAAAACATTTCGTTATGATGGCGTGTTTGGCGAGGCAAGTTCGGACAGGGAAGTTTACGATGTCGTCGGGCGCCCCATAGTTAAGGAAATTCTGCGGGGATTCAATGGAACCGTGATGGCATATGGACAGACGGGTGCGGGAAAGACGCACACGATATCCGGGCCCAAGGGCATCATTCCCAGAGTGATTCGACAGATATTTGGACGAGTATCGCGCGATCACTCGTCCGAGTACCGCGTAACGCTGTCTTTCTTGCAAATTTATCAGGAGAGGATACAGGATCTGTTGAGTGACGCCAGCGGGCCGCTTGAGATCAGAGAGCATCCACAGACAGGCGTGTTTGTGGACAATCTCTCCGAGTTTGTTGTGCGGTCCCCAAAGGAGGTCAAGGCGTTGCTGAAAGCGGGGCGCGCGCGACTCGTCTTTGCTGAAACTAAAATGAACGTTGCGTCCAGTCGCTCCCATGCAGTCTTCCAGCTGTGTGTTGAGCGGAGGATTGCAGGACAGAAGCAGCACGGGCATGGAAAAGGAGTACCGCCGCACTTCAAGGGGCCGGATGACAGGGACGATGCGCTTGCGTCCAGCAGCCACTCGCTTGAGAATTCGTTCAGCGCTTCCATCAATGGGGCGGCAAATTCAGGCTGTGGTGCACTCGCCACTGCCGGCCGCGCGCAGCCTGGTCAGGATCCACAGCGACGGCGGCGCCCACGCAGTGCGACAGTGTCCCGCCAACGGTCTGTCGGGGCTGTCGGCGACTCGGATGGCGAGTACTCGGATGCATATGCAACTGGCGGCGATTCGGACGATGGCTACGACGGAGAGGCGCTTTCAGAGGCTGAAGACGACGACGGCGAAGAAGAGGGTCTCGACTATGCTGCCATCGGGCTTCCGCAAGGGCAGGACGTCGTGCTTCGAGGAAAGATCACGCTGTAAGTGTCTCTTGCACACAAAAAAAGCCGTTATTCCGCTCTTCTTTTTGCCCCCGCTCCCCTCCCCCTCTTTTTCTTTGTTCTCTTTCTTCTTACATTTTTGCAGTATTGTTTGATCGATAGTATACTTCCTCCTGCGCTGTGTTGACATTGCGGAGTACCTGTCATTGAACGCGCCCAATAATAATCCCCACGCAATTCACTCCACTTGCACAACGTGCCCACACAGGTGTGATTTGGCGGGAAGTGAGCGTGTATCGAAATCCCAGGCAACGGGTGTGCAGCTCCACGAGGCCAAGCACATAAACCGCTCTCTCCTTGAGCTCGGCAACGTCATACAGGCGCTGGCTGGTCCCAGCGACGCATATGTGCCGTTCCGCAACTCAAAACTGACTCGGCTCTTGCAAGAGAGCCTTGGAGGCAACTGCAAAACCAGCCTCGTGGTGCGTTGTCCTTTCTCATCATTCACTGCTCTCAATTTATTTAATTTTGTCTTCTTTATTGTGCCTTTTGTTACTTTTCATGGGCATTATTCAAAAACTGTGATTAACTCTGATGGAACGTTGCACACATACAATGACGGTCGCGGGTCGCAGGTGTGCGTTTCGCCGTGCATGAGCGAGATTGGTGAGTCGGTTGGGACGCTTCGCTTTGGCATGCGGGCCATGCGAATCCGCCAAAATGCGCACGTGAACATTGACGTTGACTACAAGTCGCTTGCGGAAGAACTGGCCAACAAGTTGAGGACAAATGGTAGGCATGGTGTTTCCATGTGAAATTCCTCGAATGGACACGAAATGTGGAAAGGAAAATCACTGAAATGTTGTTGGATCAGAGCCTCTTTATCGTTTCTGACGAGCAATGGGAACAACAAATTCACAACCTGCAGATATGGTATGGAAAGCGAAGGAGAGAGACTACCAGCGACGAATAGCCGAATTGGAGCGCGCTTTGGACGAAGTTGGCGAGAAAAATCGTCATGACACCGGGCACGAAATGGGTGCACACGGCCATGCACATGGCAGCATCGCAAGTGTTGATTCGGGTGACGATGCCCCCTTGCGAGTTCCAATGAGAAAGCCTGTTGTTGTCGTCAGCAAGCAACTTGAAAAAACAGCGGCAGCCCACGTGGGAGGGCCAGCGGTGCGGGGGGGTGAGCTTGTACGTGCGACAGATGCACGCCCCGCCCTTCCTCTCGCAGCCGAGCCTTGGACGGCCGATCGTGGCGTGCTTTACACCGAGCTAGTGACACTGAGGCTCCTTGAGACACTGCACGAGTCCTTCCGTCACTCTGAGGATTGGCCGCGCATGCAGACGGGTGCTCTGTGGGATGGCCTTCACGACGACATTTCCGAGTCGGCGGTCGCTGTCATGCACGCGCTCGCTAGGGACGTAGATGCGCCCAAATTCGGCGCCCTCCTCGACGATCCAAAGGCACTCAGCGAAAAAAGCGCGCATCCGTTTGCGCGCGTCCAGAAAGCTTTGCGAAGGGCTAAGGCACGGTCTGAATCTGTGCTCTCTCGCAGCCTTCGCAACATTGCGGGCGAGGCGTCCAAGGGAAAACAGGGTGGCCAAGCAATGATGGATTCTGTGAAAATTGCAATTGCAACACTCGAGGCGACGCGTGCATCACTGGCCGGGGAAGGGGATGTGTCTCGCGATCGGGAAACCCTGCGCCACCTTCTTGTCGACAAGGCCCTGTACAGTTGCGCGCTGCTCCTCGACAAAGCAGAGCTCGGTGCGCAGATAACACGGCTTAAGGCCAAGCTAAAGGAGGCAAGAAAGGGTATTATCATGCCGACTGGTCGTGTCGGGACGAAAGACTCTAGCATCGGTCCGGACGCAGACGATTCGATGGGTGAGCTGGATCCGTCGTACCGCGACACATCGACTGAGCTATCGAATTCCGATGCTGAACACGGCGGCCATAATTCATCTCCCCGCCGCAAGAAAGGACCAAAAAGGGAGAAAGCCAAGGCGAGCAAGCCTAAGAGGGAAAGGTTTGGATTAAAGGATACTGGTACGGGCGAGGGAGTTGTTGGTGGGGATTCCAGCATTGCGGTATCCCAGTCGTCGATGTCTGAGTCAGAGATTGAAGCAACCACGGAGGCTACAGATGCAACGGATGACGGACGGCCTGGTGGTCGAAAGCGGGAGAAAGTCAGGCATAGTGGCACCGTGCTGCGCGTCCTGCGGAACGCGAGCGCAGAGGCAATGAAGGGAACAACAACATCGACGGCCTCGCAGCACACGGGCGACGTGTCAGGCACCGACAGCGCCGTTGGAAGCAAAGAGAATGCCTGTGTTGTGACCACTGTCGGAGGAAAAGAGCGAGTGCGCGAGGAATCGTCAGAGCAAAGCCGGACGCGCCGCAGCAACGAGCGAAAGACAAAGCGACCGTCGCCAGGTGAAAGACGTAATGACGGTGTTTCGTCTGCACTTCCGGGTGCAATGGAAGAGCCTGCCCCATCTTCGTTTGCTGTGGCAATCGCTACAAACTCACAGGGGGGAGTTGAGAAGGCTTCTGTTTTGATGCAGACAAACAGGCAGCCGAAAACAGACGCTGAGGCTGCGGCTGCAGAGACTAGCGAGTGCGGCCCACGCTACAAGGGAACTGCAGGCAACGCTGTGCGCGATGCCTACGTCATGGCCAAGTTCTCTGTCCCCGTCGATGCGCGCACGCAGACAACACGCGATCGCGGGTGCCAGACAGACGGGACTACAGCAGCAGCACAACCTTCGTCCACGCGTCTTCAACCATTGGCATCCCAGCAGCACAAAGAGAACAGGCCGCTGGACCGCACTCCCGATGAAAAGCTGCGGGGCACTCCGCTGGCAACACAGCCACCTACCGGCTCTGCTGGCACACCCGCGCGATCGCGTGATGATTCGGGGCGTCCGCCGCGCCCTCCTTCCAGTGTGAGTGATTCGGCCAAAAAGGGGTCACATCGACGTTCCCAATCCCTTGCGGCCGCACCACTTTGTGAACTCTCTCAGCATCAGCAACCGAATGCATCGCCGAAGCCTACTTATGCCACAACAACTCCCGTCAACGCACGTACAGCTACTCCTTCTACCGCCATAAGCTCATCCCCAGCCCATGCCAGTCCAGCCGCGACGCCCTCAAAGTCCAACTTTTCTCGCACGGTAGAGCAGTCGATGACGGCTGTGCACGATCGCCCCGAGGTCAAGGAGCGTCATAAGCTGCTTAGGGCTCTGGACGATAGCCAAGCCGGCACATCAAATTCGAGCCGCGCGTGTGTCGTTATGTAGGAAACCCCTGGTTTCATAGACAATCTTGAGTTGGCTTGCCATACATGTTGTTGCGCGTGCGTTGTCTATTTGTATTTGCGTGCATCGCTGACTGCAATTTTTGGTGATTTTTTGGTGATGAACGCCGTGTGGGCGTTCAATGAAAAACATTCAGTCAGACGCGACGACTCTTTACGCTTGTCATGTATCTTGTATGCCGCTCCCATGTAATATTGACGTGCTTCGTGCAGAGGTCCGCACGTCATGTCGGATCAGCCTGATACTCGGTTCCTCCGTCAATTCCGGCTCGCATATTTTCAGCTATCCGGTATTAACCGGTAGCGCTGTCGGTGATGTAGAGTGTGCCGACTGTTTCTTCAACACTCAACCCTTTTTGTTTTTTTAAGCCCACTCTCAAGAAAGATTTCGCAAAATGTTGAAAAACATGTGGGCGCCTGTGTTTGGTTTTTTTAAGCCCACTCTCAAGAAAGATTTCGCAAAATGTTGAAAAATATGTGGGCGCCTGTCGGCAATTTTTTTGTTTGTTATGGGTGTTTTTTCAACAGTGTTGACGCTCGAGTTGTGCTTAGTGTTCGTACGAGCGATACAGCGCCTTGCACTCAAAGTACGGCTGGCTGTCGTCGATCGCCATGTTGCCGTCAAGGACTTCGTCTGTGCAAG